>PVKS010014536.1:0-48168 GCA_004027875.1 Aplodontia rufa | reverse complement strand
CAATTTACTATAGCTAGATTATGGAACCAACCCAGATGCCCCTCACTTGATGAGTGGATACAAAAGCTTTGGTTCATATATACTATGGAATACTACTCGGCCATCAGAGAGGACGATATTATAGCTTTCGAAATCAAATGGATGGAGATGGACAGAATTATGCTTAGTGAAGTCTCCCAAGCTCAGAGACTCAAGGGCCGAATGGTTTCTCTCATCTGTTGATACTAGAATTTATGTTGAAGCAGTAGGACAGACAGCTGACCTAACAAAACCTCAAATTGAATGACTTTCAGTGCAACAGGGGCGAAAGCTCCCTAGGTAACTTGGAGGTGTGGGGAAGGGGATGGGGGGAGGGTATACAAAGAACTCATAGGAGTCTGGTGATTGGGAAGATGGGGGAACCATCCCAGAAGCCAATGTCATTCCTCCACTAGATACCCATTTAACACATGAGTTCTTCTGGGGGAAACTGCAACAGATGAAACCCATAGTAGTTTATCTATGCGTTGGCATTACCCCTGGATAACAAAGTTTATACACATTGATTGCTACAGTTTTGACAATGTTTCCCCCTCATCTGTATCCTGTATCGCAATATACTTCTAATAAATGTGGAAAAAAAAAAGAATTTATCCTTCGTAGTGAGCATGGATGAGAGGGAAAGTTAGCCTTCTATGTTTACTGACCCTAAGAGTATGTTCTTGCTTTCTCATTTCCCTACTGACCACCAATTTAATGCTGAAGACCATCTTCACTGTCCCGCATTTGATGGTTCACACTTGTATCTTAACACATTCTGACTCTATGTTTTGGGCAGTGTAGACATAATATTCAGATTAGGCCATGGCAACCACCAAGTGGCAGTTAAAACTTTTGGAGTTGTAGATTTGTGAACAAAATCTATCCTTCCTGGAACTGCAAAACTGAGACTTTTTAGAATCATGTGTCAAAGCCACCTCCTTAACATTCAGTTTGATATAACCCATTGGGATTTCTGGGTTTGAGAAGCACCAGCAACTTAGATATGCTCTTAGTGTTCAGATACCTTCAGTTAAACTGGGCCAGATACCTTCAGTTAAACTAAACCAAGCTTTCCTTGCTATATCCTGTTTGCTCCATTAGTGAGGTTTGGAACAGTCCTAGCAATCCTAGTTTTTGACTCATTTAGCATGCAGTGTTTTACATAATTCAGATGGCCTGCTTGTTTTTCATCCACATTTATTGTTGAATAATCTGAGAAAGAGATTGATAGACTATGAAGTACATATAGGAATATGTATATACCTAAAAACAAAATAAATCACATTAATAAAACACTAAGTGGTGACTGGATTAAATTGAGCCTTTTCCTACTCTTAATTTTCTTTTTCTTTTTCTTTTCTTTTTTTTTTTTTTTGGTGCCATGGCCCCACTAGGCATGCCTTCTATCATCAAGCCACACCTCCATTCCTTTCCTTTCAAACTTTGTGAAATAAATATAAATTAATTTATAGATTTATAGTTAAGAAAGCAAGAAATATTCAGATATAAAATTACTAAATTAATTTGTTCTTATTTCACAAAATTATATCTTGGATATATTAAAAATATACCTAATTTTTGCTTTAAAATTTGAAGAGCACAATTTGGGAGAAAATAAACTGGGAAGAAAAACATAAAAAAAATCTTTCCCAATTTTTTATTTACCCAGTAATTGTGTCATGTTCATTGGCATCAATGTAAATATGCATTACTAATTTCCTCGTGACCTTTAGTTTCTGAGATACTCCAAGGAAGATATTGGTGCTCTGATGGAGTGAGCATTTTCCTTTAAAATTTGACAGAATAGTTACTGTGTGGTTCTAGGAAGCCTAATCTTTCTGAAGTTCCGTTTTCTCATCAGTATAACATATGTAATAAGAGTTGTTATAAATAACAACTTAGATAATATATTCAATACTTCCTTTTAAAGTGTGAGGCGAGACTGGGAGTGTTTGCCTAGCATGCATGAGGCCCTGGGTTTGATCTCCAGCACTGCAAAAAACAAAAATAAACCGTAAGGTGTTTTATATAACTAGGAATAATAATTATTGGCATTTCTGCCTTGAAGTTCACAAATAACCTTATAAAGCTCTCTTCTGATTATTGAGCATGGACTGGCTGAGATTCTTATCTATTGCAAGGAGTGTCCCTGATAGATCCTCTCATCTGTGACCACGTCACTGTGCCTTCGTCCATGCAATCACCTCCACCTGAATCCTCTCCTCTGCATTACCTTCAATTTGTCTTTCAAGGTCTAGTTCGAAGGTCCCCACCTCTGTGACGCCTCCTCTGGTCTCCCCTCTGGAAGAATTAATTGTTCCATCCTCTGTGTTGATGCCTTTCTAGAATCCCCTTAGACTGTACTGTAATTAGTTGTTTACAAATTTATTTAGTCAGATCAGTTTCCCAACTGTCACATTGAGAATGGCAGATATATCATGAATTCTTCCCTGGTGTACTTCTAAATTTGATCCAAGTGGAAGGCTTTTCTTTGCTTCAACTGACTACATGCAATCATTACAGTGACTTCCGTCAGAAGGTACTTTGAATTGAACAAGTCGTGCCGTGTGGCCTGGAGTAGGGTGTTATTTGCTGTAAGGAGGGGTAGGAATTTTCCACAGCAGGCCAGGAATGAATAAAGATCAGAAATTTATGTCAGGCTAGGGCTGTCCACAATTCATCCCCAGCAATGAGAGTTCCTTGTGATAGATGGAGAAAATCTAAACACTTCAAATGCATGCCCAAATGTTTAATTTTTAAAAAGTATCCTCAAAATAAAGAGAATTGAAAACCACCGTACACAATATTGACTTCTTCGAAGGTATACCTCAGCATTTGAATGAAGAAAAAAAAGAGAATAATACATAAGAATCAGGACTAGTAGATTTAAGACATTAATGGTACTCTGTCAAAACTGTATGCTACTTTGTCAAATTGTATGCATGTATGAATGCGAACCAACGAATCCTTTCATTATGTAAGATGATGCTGGACCAATAAAAAAAAGGTAGGATCAAAAAAAAAATTAAAAAAGACATCGCTCCTGAAGCCTGCTATTCTTACAAAGGGGATAAAACATGTTTATAAACAATGACTGAAAATATTTAGCAACAAGTTACAGGGCAATTTATTCTAGGCATAAAGTTGTACATTGCTATTACAGGCAATAACCAAGGTTATAATTTAGAGCTTTAAATAGTTTTCATTATAGATGATACAAGATCAGAATCAGAACACTTTTAGAAACCCTCAATTAGTAATTTTAATAATAAACACTGAGTACTGAATTTAAAAAAGACATTATTGAGTGTTATAGTTTGGATAAAAGGTGTCCCCCAAAAGCTCATGAGACAATGCAGGAGGACAATGCAGAGGTGAATTCATTGGGTTGTGAGACCTTAAACCAATCAATGAGTTAGGGATTAACTGGCAACCCAGGCAGGTAGGGTGTGGCTGGAGAAGGTGGGTCATGGGGGCGTGCCTTTGGGGTATGTATTTGGTATCTGGAGTAGAGTCTGCTTTCTGGAGCCCTGCATTGAGCCGCTTTCCCCTGCCACACTCTTCCTCCATGATGTTCAGCCTCACCTCTGGCCTTCCATGAACTAAGACCTCTGAAACTGTGAGCCCTCAAATAAGTTTTTCCTCCTAAAATTGCTCAGCCACCGCAATGAAAGAGCTAAAACAATGGGTCAAATAATTTTTTTTTGGTTGAGTCTGGCATTTTCCTGATGTGATATAAAGAAACTTTTGGTAATATCAGTGGCCAACAATTTTGGGAAGTTTAAGAATCTGGCTAAAATTTGCTAGAACCAGGGCTGGTTTGGTGGCTCAGTGGTTACAGCGCTTGCCCGGCATGTATGAGGATGCGGGTTCAAACCCCAACACCACATACACAATGCAGTGTCAGAGAAAAGAAAGCCATGTGAAAGACTAAATAAAAATTGATTCTCTCTCTCACTGTCCCTCTCGCTTAAAAAAGAAAAAAAGTCTTAAAAAAAAAAGATTTGATAGAACTGTGTCTCACATTCTAGTATCTAGTACCTTAACATAGTGATGAATCTGCTCACCTGCTAGTCCTTTCTTGGTATTGTGCTATGGAAGCTCTACTGGTCTCAGAAGCATGGATTCTGTAGCCTGCAGGATCTTGAGGAATGAAGAAAGCAATTTCCTATGAGTCAGGTCCTGGGTTGTACGTTTTCACGTAGGGTTTGGCTACTTTTGCTTCTCCTACTCAGTAGCAGTGTAACCTTGTGTAGACCTCCATCTCTTGTCAGTCTTGGTAGTTCCGTCTGCAAAATATGGGTGATCTGGGGATCAACGAAATAGTGTGGAAAGGTTTCCTACACATTTTAGCTTTGTGAAGGTATTAGTTATGTTCCACCAGACAGCTTTTTTATTTTAAAGAGAAAAAGAGAGAATCAATTTTATTTATTTTTTCATCTGTATTTTGTTTTTCCTACACTTGGTTGTGTATGTGGTGCTGGGGTTTGAATTCAGATCCTCACACATGCCAGGGAAGTGCTCTACTGCTGAGTCACCTCTCCAGCCTTGGATAGCATTTTTAGTGTAATAAATGAGCTTAGCCTCTTTAAGAGGAAGGTGTGACGTAATGCAATGATTAGTGTAGGAGGAGTATCTTATGTTAATGCAAGAAGAAGGCATTCTTTTTTTCTCTCTGAAGGTCCTTCTCCACCCTTGAAGTTTCCAGTTTTCAAAAATTGTCTCTGACTGAATGGGAGCAAGGTGGATTGGTTTGAACTCTGTTTGTGGTGAGACTTCCCCATTTCACCACTGGGAAATCATCTGCTTTTCTGAATATTGATGGAGAAAATGCCACAGACGTGTCCATATTCAGTAAATCAATGAAATGTACTTGGGAACGTGTGTTGTTTTCTACAGGTCTCCCCTCCCTTTGGGTTTAAGATTCAACCAGTCAGAGTTATCTTTCAAAGAACAAGAGCTACTGTTCCTTAGGAAGTAGCATCAAATAAAGTGACACTTAGGGTTAGTTCTTGGCCTAATCTAAAACTGAAACAGACTCTGCATGCGGCTTCTTTTAGGGGCCTGGAAGTAGAACCTGGGAGGAATTCTTAGCTCAGGGTTCTTCCAGATTGCAGACAGGCCTCTTGCCAACCTAATTCTCCCAGCTAAGTGACTTTAACTCTGGTCTTAGACCTGCTGTGTCTTCTCTTTAATAAAAACAGATATCCCTGATGGTCTTGTTCACTTTTTCCTTTTACTGACCCACCTCATTATTCATTCTCATTACTTAATTTTTTTGAGAGAGAGAGAGAGAGAGAGAGAGAGAGAAAGAGAGAGAACCAATTTTATTTATTTTTTCATCTGGCCTTGGTTTCTCTGACACTTGGTTCTGTTACATGGTGCTGGGGTTTGAACCTGGGTCCTCGTGCATGCCAGGCAAGCATTCCAACCACCACCACTCCAGCCCCTCAATTTTTGAAAAATTATTTTCCTCTTCTCTTCTTTTAACCTTATTATTTTATTATTTTTTCTTCATCCTTATAAGATAGTAATTAGGATATCACTGTCCAATATGGAAGCTTCCAGGCAAATGGGCCTATTCAATTTATTTAGAATTAGAGAAAATAAAAGATTGAGCTAGCCTTCATTTACACTGTCCATTATTCAAGTGCTCAGTAACCACATGTGGCTCGAGGCCATCACAGTGACTGGATGGCACATACCCTGGAAGGTGTCCATCCCCACGGGCAGTTCTACAGACAGTGCTGATCCACACATTCACTTTTCCTATGTCCTTAACTATTTTGTCCCCCATTTTCAGCTGATTTTTACCCTTGTTCCTATGAAAAGGTCAAAGATACTTATTTGAAGCAAAAGAAATATCTTTGTAAGGTGTTCACATATATGAAGCTTGTGTCCTTCCTTCTCCTTGGGCACAGTTATTTCACAGTCTCTGTAATCTTTTTTGAAAGTTAAGTAGGAGATCAGAGCTGATGCCGTCTTTAAGATTTCTCATTCTCAAAAACAGAATTTCACATAAGCTATGGAGACATGCAACGCCTCAAGTCTTACGTGGCCATCAGTACAGTTCACAATGATTACCGAGTAGCGACTTCATCATTAAAAGGGCTGACCTCAGCAGAGTGCTGTCTACACAATGTGGCTCAGACCCAACCTTCAAATTTTATTTCTCTGCCTCTATGCCTTTCAGTCCCTGCCAGCTCTGATCTTGACTTACTCCTTGAATCGATTCCTGCCCTGTCTGTACCCCAACCTCCACTTTTTTTTTTTTAAGAGAGAGGGACAGTGAGAGAGAGAGAAAGAGAGAATCAATTTTATTTAGTTTTTCATGTGATTTTCATTGATCCAACACTTTGTTGTGTACGTGGTGCTGGGGTTTGAACCTGCATCCTTGCACATGCCAGGCAAGCGCTGGATCCACTGATCCACCACTCCAGCCCTTCACTTCTGCTTTTTAACCCTTTGGTTAAGGTTTTCACAGGAGTCGGATTCTGATCGCAACCCATTGTCTACTTTCTTTCTGTGCTAATCTTCCTATAAGCTCAGTGACTCACCTGTATTACTGCCATTTTATGATCTCTCCCTACACACACATTTTTTTTGTCATTAATGGTATGCTGCTTCCTTTCTTTATTAAAAATAATTGTTCATTGATGCATTATAGTCTTACATACTAAAGAGTTTTGTTGTTATATATTCATGTCTGCACAGGTCATGAAAGTGTAACTTGGACCCATTCCTTATCCTGCATTCCCACCTCCCTAATCTCTTATCTCCACTAATCTCCCATGTATGTATGTATACACAATATATAATTTAAAATACATTTTTAGTTTTAAATGCCTTCATGAGTACGATTCAGTATCTCAGGGTTGTAAGGTAAACCATACAGTATTTATAACCCCCCTTATTTCTCCCCATCCTTTTCTCCCCCATCCTCTTACTCCCCTCCCCACGTATATACCTAGAGTTGCCCCAGATCATGTTACTCCAAGTTTGCTAATATATAAACTTGACTATCTTTTGTCCTATCTTTTATTTTACTCTAGTTTCCACGTATGAGAGAAAACATTTGACCTTTGATTTTGCAAGTTTGACTAATTTCACTTAGCGTAATATTCTCCATTTCCATCCAGTTACCCATGAAGGCCATTGATTTCATTCTTTTTGATAGCTGAGTAGAACTCTATTTTTTGTGTGTATGTGTGTGTATATATGTGTGTGTGTGTGTGTGTGTGTGTGTGTGTGTGTGTGTGTGTGTGTGTATCACAGTTTTGGGATCCATTCATGCAGTGATGGGCATCTGGGTGGATTCCACAGTTTAGCTATTGTGGATTGTGCTGCTATAAACATTGATGAAGCTGTGTCACTGTAATATGATGATTTTAATTCTGGGAACATACTCAGGAGTGGGATAGCTGGGTCATACTTCTGCAGCCACATTTTGCTTTGTCCTTCAGAATTTGAGGACATACTTGGAACTTGAGGAGTCTGTGTGTTCCTTCATGAGCAAGCATGACTTCTGGCTTCTTTCATTTGCCTAGCACTCAGCTTGGTCAGATGGAAAAGAAGGAAAAAAGAATTCTTACCATTAACGAGTTTGCATACTAGTTGGGGTTACAAGAGAAAATTTAGAAATCAGATCAGATGATTTGCAAAGAGCTCAATGATTTGTGTTGGTGAAAGAACTATTAAAGAGTAGAATTGGACTGTTTCATCAAAAACGTGGAACCTGGCTCGCTGGTAAAACCTGGGAGAGATTGGGACTGGCCAGGGAGGACATCTCAGTTGGTGGACTGGGACAGATAATCTGAGGTGAGAGCTGCCTAGGACTTGATTTTCTCCACATTATTCCCTTTCCTTCTCCATTTTCTGCTGAGTGTCAGGTCCACACCTTATTCCAAGGCTTCCTAATCTGTGGTTTTACTTGGCTACCTGTAGTACTGACTATCACAGGGAGCTTAAAATTCATTTACTTCTTATATTTATTTTTTTTTAGCCATAGATTAAGATACTTTACCTATTTTATTGGGGATAATATTCATTCTAAAAGTTGAGCTTCAGTCAGCGGCTGAAAGAGGAAAAATGCTCATTTTTTTTCTTAATTGTTCAATCCATTTCCATTGAGCTCCTTCTCTTCCACATATTATTCTTGGATGTAGACAGTGCCAAGGCTTTGCAAATCTCATTTTTCAGGTGGTGAATCTGAATTTCTAGAATGGGAGACAATGAGCCCAGGAGGTGAACTTCTGTAGGGGTTAAGGTTCTTCTTTGGCTCTGTATCCCACATACCAGGTTCTCAGTAAATGGTTTTTGGGTGAATTTTTCATAAATATCTCAGAAAAACACAACACGGATGCAGGGTGTGTGCAGAGCTCAGCTAAGCTGAGGATGGAGAGCTCTCTCCCTCCCTGTAAGGATTTGGAGCTCTCCTTCTTGTTTAAAATCACACCCCTCTGAAACTTTGCATGAACCCCTGGCTGCTGTGTGCTCATTTGTTTGTGGTTTCACACAGCTCTTTATCCTTAAGAGCACTGAAGCATCATTTTTTAAAATAGAGGGACAGGGAGAGAGAGAGAGAGAGAGATTGAAAAACAGAGAATCAATTTTATTTAGTTTTTCATGTGATTTTTGTTGCTCTGACATTTTGTTGTGTATACAATGCTGGGGTTTGAACCCGTGTACTCCCACATGCCAGGCAAGCACTGAAACCACTGAACCCCTGCTCCAGCCCCAAGCATCATCTTTTAATGTCCCCTTTAAAAGACGGGGTTATGAGTTGGGTGCTGTGGCACCTGCCTGTAATCCTAGGGACTTGGGAGGCTGAGGCAGGAGGATCGCTAGTTCAAAGCCAGCCTCAGCAACTTAGTGAGACCCTGTATTAAAATAAATAAAATATAAAGGCCTAGGGATGATGCTCAATTGTTGAGCACCTCTGGGTTCTCCCCTGTACCATAAATAAATAAATAAATCAAAGAAATAAAAGATGGGGACATTATGGAGGGGCCATTTCTCTAGGTGTTGACCTTCCTGGTTCCTTTGTTCCTTTCTTCACTATCACTTTATTTATTTATTTCTGGATGAAACATTTTATTTTATTTTTGAAGTATCAGGAATTGAACCTAGGGGTGTTCTACCACTGCGCTCTACACCTAGCCCTGTTTATATTTTTCTTTTGAGACAGGGTCTTGCTAAGTTGCTGAGGCTGGCCTCAAGCTTGAGATCCTCCTGCTCTGTCCTCCCAAGTTGCTGGGATTCCAGGTGTGTACTAATGTGCCTGGTGAAACATTTTTATCTTAAAAACAGTTTGATTTGGATGTTGAACTTTTGAAGCAAATAACTGCTTATTCTATTTTGAAAGTCCAGCACTTGGCCCAGCACCCGACATATAGTAGGCATTGAATGATTGTTTAGTGAGTAAATGAAGGTCGTGCATCAGAGTGGAGCACAGTGAGTGCAGAGCCTGGTGGATACCCTCCCACGTCCTGGACATGTCGTTCTTCACGGCTTATACTGGTGACCTTGGTGAGAGAAGTGTCCTTTGAGCTATTGGACATTCTTTGTTTAGACCTTCCAAAAGCCAGAGTGCCTCCGAGTTTACATCCCTCAGGGACCTCCTGGAGCCAGCATTTTCCTGGTGCAGCAGTGTGAAGTCTCAGCTCTTTTGCCTTAAAGTGGTCCAAATGGTAGCATCCTTTACCCCACGAATCCCCCGGAGGCTCAGGATGAGGCTGGACTTTCCCTTGCTCTAACGCTGCATTTGCCTTCTTCCATCTTCCAATTCTGATTTCCTCACCGTTCCCAATTTCTCCTGAGAACATTTCTTCAATAAGTCATCTGTGCAAGAATCTTCCTCTCTAAACCAAGGCCTGTGTTGATTCCGAAGGCTATAATTTATAATGCAAACTTTTTGTTTCTTTTGCCATTTATGCTGAAATAACAAAAATGTTCCAAATATCCAGGTAGCGTCGAGAAGCATTGGAGATAAGAGGCACTGGGACAATTCTCGAATCTCATTTATATGATGTAAAACACCTCTTATGAGAAAGCATGTCCCATTGATAACAATATTGACAGGGAGGACTGATTTTCCTCTTAACCGAAAGAAGTGTGTGTTTCTTTTTCTCTCTTTCTTTCCTTCACAGTGCTGGGGATTGAACCCAGGACCTCATGCATGCAAGGCAAGTGCTCTACCATTGAGGTACATCTCCAGCCCTTAGAAGAATATGTTTCTAAGAAAAAAACAAGAAAACAAATATACAAAAATAAATATACCTAGGAATCCAGCACTGATGCTAAACCAGACTACCCACATATTAGAGCTGAGAGATGGGACCCTGTTGCATGAGTCACAGAGAAAACACAGCTGGAATGAAGCAAGACATTCCAGCTCATGCAAGAATGTCGCTAATTTATTTCTGAATACTCAGGAAAATGTAGTCAACTGTGTGATACATACCTTTCTGTTTGTTCTTCCTTATTTCACCTCTTGCTTTCTCCACTTCTATACCTCCCCAGATTTGTTTCTCTAGCTGTCCCAGAATAACTAGTTAAATTTCCTTCCATCTTCTGGTGACTGGAGCTGCAGTAGGCCCTGATGTGCCAACAGAAAGAGCAACAGCTGAAAAATGTGGCTTTCCTAATGGTCGTGTATATTTTCCAAGAAGAGTAGATCACTGGCATTTTAAAGGGATCATAAATATACCATTAATGAAACTGGAAGCCATCATTTCAGCAGCCAGATTAGTGTCAGGGGCTGACACAGTTCCTAGAGGAGGGAAGAGCAACAAAATAAAATTATCCAAGTCCAAATATCTGCACCCTGCACAGGCACTGGATGAATGACACTTGGAGAAACATACACATCAATATCTTTTAAGTGCAAACTCTCCCTTCTTAAGCCCTTGGGGCTGGTGACAACTTGACACACCAAAGACATAACTGTGCATAGGCTATTTAACCAAGAAAAGATGATTGTCAATTCTCTCCAGTTTTCTTTTGTTAATAGTCTATGAACACAGAGGTCCCTGTTAGGTGCAGCTTCTTTTCTTTATTTGAAATCACCATCAAATTGCTCTCTGAAAATATTGAAGAGCAGCCACAGACCTCACTGAACACCAACTGTATAAGCTTCCTCTCTCCCTTGAGCTTTCGTATGCTTAGCTGCCCATCCTCTGGCTCTGAGTGTGTAATCAGGCCCAGTCTCCCGCTGAGCACCATCAGGAAAATGGCAGCTCTCACTGAGAGACAGTAGAGCCATTCACAGTCATGGAGCTATGGAAACATTGACAGATATGACAGACATTTCCAAAGCTGTGTGAAGCATTAATTTTAATGTATGCTGTGTGTCCTTACTTAGTAAATATTTATTTGACTGTGAAAGATAGGAGAGGTAATCACTGCTTTTCTTCAAATATAGTTCCTGTGTCGACCCCAACCCCCTTTACTTAAAGGAGCTCAAGACTCAGTCCTGGACTTTTGAAACTAAACACACAGGAAGAAAAGATGCAAGAGGCAAGATTTCTACTCCCAAGTCAATTTTAACACTGTTCTGTGCTTTGTCTAAAGTGTTTCCTTTATTCACATGGACATAGTATGACCATGTTGGCTTGGCAGCTAACAAGAATTATGCTTAGCTAGGAGAACTGGATTGCCAATGAGCTCTTACCTGAAGACCCGTCAACCTAGCTGACATTGTCTCTATTCTGACTTTCCTGCCTAAATTTCCTCCGTGGTCTTCTCAGCTAACTTCTACAGTCCTTGACTGTTCAGTCTACTCAGAGCATCTACCTGGGCTCACCATCTCGTCAGATGTGCAGAAGACTATTTTGATTAAACAGATGGAGAAGTTGGAAAGGAGCAAATTGGGTCACAACAATGGTCACTGAGCACCTGCAGAGGGGTAGTTATTTTCACCTATGCAGCTCAATTAATCCAGACAACTGCCTGTGATGCAGGCACTATTAGCTCTGTTTCACAGAGCAGAGAACTGAGATGCACGGAGTAGAGAGTACATTTCCCAAGGTTGGTCACATAATGGCAGAATTGGAACATAGACCTTTCAAATCCAAGGTCTGGTACTCTGTCTGCTACACTATAATAGAGAGCACTGTGTATATAAGGGCACTTTGTAAATTAAATCTTTATAAAAATGTTAGTTCCTGCCACTGTGGATGGTGAAAAATGTGCTTGTTAGTTTTATCTGGCTGGTCCGCCATCCAGGGCTTTTCTAATGAGGCAATGAACCCAACAGGGGTGAGGGGATGAACTGCCAAGCCTTTCACATCAACTTTGTGTGCACTAATTAAACATCATGCCTGCATAAATGGCCCAGGATGGCAAAGTCCACAGCTTCTCGTGGATGGTTCCAGGAAGTCGCATGGTTGGCTGGAGAGGATTTGGTCATGAATGAGATACAAGCTCAAACCTCCTCCTTTGGCTCTGTGTGACCAGGTACATTAATCTTTCCTTATGTTAGTAGCAAGTTGTGGTATGAATGTCAGGTGGGCCTTAGAATTCAATTTCCCATTAGTGAGTACCTGCTACATGTATGCTTATTTTATTATAATATATAAGGAGATTGTCATATATTGGGCTATGAGATCAAGTTCTAAAATATTAATCCATTATAAGTTTTCTTCCCCTTTGAATCTATGATATTTATCTTGGCAAGTGCTCTTAAATATCCTTTGACCTTTTGCAAGTTGGCTTATTTGCCTAGTTGCTCTCTTCAGTTCTTTGTATTCAGTAGAACTCCTTTGGAATTTTCCCTTGACAAAACTCTAGAGTCAAATTTTATAGGAAATAGACATAGGTTTAAAAATTAGGCAAGACAATGTTCATGCATATTATGTTACAATACCAAGACAACCCTAATTTAGTATCTTATAGGCAGCTAGTATTTTATTTGAAACTTTATTAAGCCTGAAGGAGCCTCTACCTTTCCAGTCTCAAGTTCTGTAAGTGCAGAAAAAAATAACACCAACAAAAAGTCCACTTAAGCAGTGTCTGACCTGATCAGTATTTCTTTTCACACTATGGTAAAAGTACATTCTTTTGTGGAGTCCCTGAAAAACTGCAATCAGAAGAGCAATTACTTCTTAAAAGTCCTGACTTTTCTAGTCACCCAAATAGGAATGTAATTGCTGATGGTCAATATGAAGTTGGGTCCTCTATGGCTTCGAACTTGTATGATTCAGGATCTATGACCTCAATAATTTCATCCCATTATGCTGTTAGGGAAAAGACTCAACACCTGGTATAAGCAGACCATAATCTTGGATTCCAAACTCTTTCATAGATCCAGTATTGACACTTGGGTCAAATCTTCACTTGGTACCATACTGAATGTTTTTACATATATTATCCCACTGATGCTTAAAAATACTTGTAAACACCAAAATAATGCTACTTTTGGTGTTTACAAATAGAGTTAATGAACCCATGGAAAATTTGATTGATTTGCTCAAGGTCAGTGCTGAGATGTGAACCTAGATCTTCCCAATTGCAGTTTTGTGATCTATCGGTGATTTGATATAACTGGATCCTACTGCTAATAAGACGTAGTAAATTGAGCAATGAGGAAAGCACAAAGCCACTTTGATTAGTTTTTCCCATCGGTCAGATTGAAGACATTCTTGGCAGTCCACACCTTCTTTTTGACCCTCCATTTAGAACTATTGTATCTCATATTGTATGAGATACAATAGTTCCCTATTAATGCTCTGCTCATAAATTCTTACATTCAACCAAGATAAACAAACAGTGATCTATTGTAAAAAAAAAATGAGTGTTCAGACATTCATTTATTTCAAATAACTGGTCTAGAGATGATGCTTGAGTTGGAATTAGGACCATAATTAACCTTGTCAAGATGTGTTTTGAAATTCAAATTTCTTGTCCTAGAGGAGTCATGTAAATCATCATGGACATGGAACATCACAGATGGCTTAGACTTACCTATAGAGGTTAATCTCCTCCCTTGAGACTTGAGAGAAAGGCAAATTGGAAAGGGTAGAGGGATTTTTGATATCTGTAATACAAAGATGGGTTTCTTGGTCAGTTTGAATGCAGCTACTTTCTGAAGATGAGTTTATTCTTGCATTGGAAAAAATAAAAGGGCGATTCAGTCCTCCAACATTTTGTGGCTGAGTAAAGTTGGGGCAAATTGTTTCTAAAAAGAGACCATGAGCAGGGTGTGATGGCATATGCGTATGGTTTCTATGATTGAGGAGGCTGAGGTAGGAGGATTGCAAGTTTGAGACTAGCCTCAGCAATTTAGTGAGACTATGTTGAAAGATTAAAAATAAAAAGGATTGGGGATATAGTGCAGTGGTAAAGCCCCTCTGTGTTCAGTCCTTAGTACCAAAACAACAACAGCAAAACCGAGGTTTCTATCAAGAAGTAACAAAGTCCTAAAAAGGGGCATTTTTCTGTTGATAAATTCAATGCCATAAGACACTTCCTTTGCATTAGACAATGAGGTGACTTAACCATGGTTGCATTTTGTGTAATAAAAACATGGTGAAAGTTGAATAGCTCTGGGATGGCTTGAAGATATTATTTTTGGAGGCCATGTGACATAGATTACGCTTCACTTAATTTCAGAAGAGTGAATTCCAGGCAAAGTAATGCAATAGACCACGAAGACAGCATGTTCAACTCCCCTTCCTGGAACCATTCCCGGAGCTTTCACTGCTCACTATTGTCTGATGACTCCCAAATTTTTATCTCCAGCTCAGAGCCTTGCAGTGAACTCCAGACTCAATTTGCAGGCAGTTCCACACCGGGTCTTATACGCACATACTGCTCATCCGAACAACACAGTCTAATCTCTCTGCTCTTGTGTCTTTCTTAATTCCAGGCAGTGTCACTATAGAACTTCTCCCCTCTTGTTCCTCACATCCTACCAAATATTTTGTTATATTAATCCAACCCTAGAAATACCCCCCAAAGCCAATTCTTCCACTGTAGTTCTCAGTCATTCCCACTACCTTGAATTTTTCTTGCCAGGATTATCACAGACATTTCCTACCGATATTCCTGCTCCTGAATTTGCCTCTTTCTGGTCTCTCACATATTCTGTTGCCAGTACATTTTCCCTAAAATAGTTGGGAGAGGTGGTGCACATCTTTAATCCCAGCTACTCAGGAAGTTGAGGCAGGAGGGTGGCAAGTGCCTCAGCCACTTGGTGAGACCCTGTCTCACATAAAACTAAAAATAACTGGGAATGGAGTGCAGAGGTAAAGGGTCTCTAGGATGGCAATGAATGAATTAACAAAGAAATAAATAAAGTGCCGCAATGTTACTTCTCTGTCTAAAAACTTCCATTATCTCTCCTTGCCTTCAGGACAAAGCTGAACCTTGTTCATATTGTTTACAAGACCTTACACAATCTGGACCCAACTTATCTTTCCAATCTCATTATTTACCATCCCCCAGAACCACACACTCCACACAAGCACCAAACTGAACTTTCTTGTTCCCTTAACACATGATGGGCTTTCTTAATATTGTTTTTGCATAATATTTCCCTCAGCTTAAATTTGCCTACCGTATTTTTCCACCTTAAAGTCCTACTTATCCTTAAGCATTTAGCACGATGACTGAAAACAGGTGTATTTACTGACCCTTTCTTCTGATTTAGGCACTACCTTAAGAACTTTTCACGAATCATCTCAATTAACTGAAAACGATCCCAAGGTGTGGAGACTGTCCACATTTTGGAGAGGAGTTAATTAAGATTTAGAGGGCTTGAGTAACTGCCAAGTTTACAAAAGGCATCCAGACTGAGGAACTCTGGAGCTATACTCTAATTTCTACGCTATAGTGCTTGAAAAATTAAGAGAAAAAATAAGTGAATGAATGAGCGAACAGTACTAGGAAGACTGCAAGCTTTGTTTTTGGAGAAACTATAGCTCGGATTATATGTTCCTTACCTTGAGAGCAGCAGCTGGCAGCATCTATCTTTTTCTGTACTGAGAATTATAAATTCATCATTAAGGAACCTCTTCCCAGAGGCTTCTGTGACTGCAGCTACAACCCATCCAGGTAAGATTAATCAGGCTTCCCACTGCTTCTTATAAATTCATGCCTGCACCTCTGTTGGTGTATATTCTATGTTGGTGGATTGATTTATCAATAGTAGCTCAAGTGTCTGTCGCTCTCTCACCAGACAATGAGCTCCTAGAGATTCAAGAATATGTCTCGTTCCTCTGTGTAAGTGCTGCAGGATCCATTGTGATGTTTGGTGCAGAGTAGGCCTGTGTTATGCATGTCTGGAATGAATACTTCTAAAGAATCTTAACACCCTTGCTTTCCTTTGGAAGTAGATATATCATAGCATCTATAATTCACAGATCTTTTGTTCATATCTTCACTCATTGAGCGTATACCTAAGGGTGAATGTGAGTTGGAAGCCATGATTCTGGTGTTTCTACAGCTCCAACTTACCATGCGACTCTTCTAGAGGCCACATCTTACCATGCTGATTCTTTATCTAGAGTTCAAGATATGTATTATATATATATATATACTTTTCATATTTTTATTGGTGCATTATATTTGCACATGATGATGGGATTTTTTATCGCATATTTGTACATACTTGTGATATAACAATAGATTTTTGGCCAATATCATTTCCCAGTGTTTCCCCTTTCCTTCCACTCCTCCCTCCAGAACTTATTTTTATATAATATGGTCCCTAAACACATGATAGGAATTTTCTCTAGTTCTCAGCAGAAGCCTTGATGATCAGTTCTAACACCAGAGAAAAAAAAAACGGGGTTTGTTGGGCTCCTAAAATTGTGTGAAGATATTTATCATATCATGCTTTATAGGTGATGTAAGGGATTTGCAAGACTAATTTTCTTTTACTCCCTACAGTTTTTACCTAAAACCAATATTGGAAACTGAACTAACTTCAAATAAGATATGATTCTACTTATACTAAGTGGGGGGCGGTGAGGGTGGATAAAATGTCAATGTGATAATTTAAGCAGGTGACATTGAAGTTCTAACTTGGCTTCTAGGTTTTTGTGTCTGATTATTTATAACTATGGAAAGGTCTAATGAAAAGCTTTTTTTTTTGAGAGGGACAGTGAAAGAGAAAGAGAGAATCAATTTTATTTAGTTTTTCATGTGGCTTTTGTTGCTTCAACACTGCAGGTATGTGGGTATGTGGTGCTGGAGTTTGAACCTGGGTCCTTGCGCGTGCCAGGCAAGCGCCTTAACCACTGAGCAACCACTCCATCCCCAATGAAAAGATTTTTATGAATTTATCTTTCTTTGGTTATGTGGTTGGTATGCTTTTTCTGCTGCATAGCCTAGCACTAGCTGCCCAGGTCAAGATAAACTGAGCCTAATACCAGCCACCAGGAAGTGCTGGCAACAACTGAGAGCAGGTAGGATGGATATGTAGTAAAGTCTATACTAACGGAGAGAAAAAAATGGGAATGATGGTTGGGAACAGTGGTCATTATAGCAAAAGAGAGATTCTAGATGCCACAGGCCAAAGTCAGTATCTGGGGAGAGAGGTGAGATAGGAAAGGACCCCAGGTCAAAGTTAATAGGATCATATCAACATCCAAGCTGTGTGCATTGGTGAAGGCCCAGTCAGTTCAAAGTGATTTCCTAGAAGAATACTTATGCAACGTAAATACAGATGAGTCCCCTTGAGACCTGTCCCTGACAGTTGACATGTAAAACAGCCTAATAAGAGCAACCCTTTGCCATTTCCACCCTGCAACCCAAATCACTGCATTTTAACTCCGGAACACAGAAAATGAAGTTCACGCTTACTATTTCTTGAAGAGCAAATCTAGGAGTTTACACAGTCTATCAGTCAGCAAAATATATTATTTTTTCAGATATCCCTTTACTCAAAGACATGAAAAAACTTCCCCTCTTTCTGTTTCCATTTCAGTCTCTGACTCTTAATCCCTTCCCAGGTCCCTCCCTCTACCATCTTCCTTTCCTCTACGGAAACAATGCTCCTATTCTCCTATTCTGGGAACATTCCTCCTCCTCCCCAGCCCAGACAAGGATTCTGGTGAGAAAAAGTTTTCTATCTCTCTGTGAATATCTGCATCAGCACACTGTTTTGAAAACTTGGTGGAGTCTTAGCTTCATTTCTTTTAAGGTACATTTCCCCCAAGTGATCCTGACACTGGAGGATTTTATGAGGAAAGGAACATTTCCAAAGGGAAGGCATGTAACCTGAAATGGCCTTTCACAAGTGATGGTTGCTTCATCACAGATCAGCTGTTGACCAACTTGGACAAGGCTAGCCTTTGCAAAGTCCTCACCCCCAGGATATCCAGAGCCAGGGAGCCAAGATACTGTACGTGGGTGCTGCTCCAGAGGGTGCTGCAGCTGGGTTATCCCCAGTGCCAGCTATTAGGCAGTAGTAGGGCAAATGGCATGGTTAGATGGGTTCTGGTGGCTTCTGGATATTGCAATTAGTATGGAAATGACCCATTTTTATTTCCTTTAAACCCAAAGATTATTTCCACCATGAGAATGAACCGGTAAAGTAGTTAAATTCAGAATGAACGGCACAAGGTCATAAAGTTTCTCAGAAAACAGCCTGGAAAATGTTCTATCAAGTGGCTAAAAAAGAGATATTTAAATGATGTTGCAAGTGAGAAATGCATGTATTTCGAAAAATAATTTGACAACACAAACCATTGAAAATGATCACTGCTTCTATTTCTGAGAGTCCATGAAATGAAATAATTCTAAATATTGAAAAAGAAAACTTTATACCTGAAGAGCTGTTGCAATGTTCTTTATAACAACAATCAGTTGGAAAACCTGAAAGGACTATCAAACTAAGAAAAGTATGAAACCATGATGATTATGCTCAATGGACTATGGATAGCCAATAATCCAGCACTAGTTATGCCCATGTTATGGTGTTCGATGAAGAAAGTAACACCTAAGGTTGTATACCGAGTATCATAACAATTTTGTGAAAAATATGTATTTATAGTATATATTTACTTTTTTCTTTAAAGAAGGAGAGGAAAGGGGAGAGAGAGAAAAAGAGAGAATCGTTTTTACTTATTTTGCATTTGGGCTTTGTTTCTCCAACACTTTGTTGTAAACGTGGCACTGGGGTTTGAACTTGGTCCTTGCACCTGCCAGGCAAGCACTCCAACCACTGAGTCACTACTCCAGCCCCATATATTTACTTTTTTTTTTTTTTAAAGAGAGAGGGACAGTGAAAGAGAGAGAGAATCAATTTTATTTAATTTTTCATGTGACTTTCGTTGCTCCAACATTTGTTATATACATGGTGCTGGGGTTTGAACTTGCATCCTTGGGCATGTGGGGCAAGCGCAGTAACTGCTGAGCCACCACTGCAGCCCCTTTTACTTTTAAAAAGCAAAATTGTTAAACAAAATATCAGTCGTAGCTGACTTGGAATGGTAGAATTATGTCTTTTCCCAGTCTTCTTCCCGATGGTCTTTCCTGTAAAGACCATAAAGATTTCTTCTATAATAATAATTTTAAATATCACTAAAATATTTAAATATTATTCCAAAGAGAATGGTTGCCTTGATCCCTGAAGCCCATTGCTGTAAATTGTAAAAATAGGTTTTGGTTCGCTCTCCTTGTAATGACACCTGACCACACGATTTCTAGCATCGTCAGCTGTGAGATTGTTGTAATCTCAAGGAATGCCTGCTGGTCTTAACAACCATGGCAACGGACTTTGAAAAAAGTTACATGGAATGTGTCTGATTAAGAATCCCCAAGCACTCAGTTCAATTTAAATCTTGCTTTCCTAGTTGATGACGGCCGCTGTAGCTAATTCTTGGGAATTCTTGTTGTGGTATCCTTGGAAGAGAATTGACATTCTCTGTATAGCTTCTGCTATCTCGTGCTTTCTTGAACCTCTGTAATACTGACAACCAGAGGGCTGAGGACTAGAACACACGAGGCAATTGATAAATAGAAAAGCACCATGCGGACACCAGTGCAGTAGTTCAGCATGCAGGGAAAGCACCATGCCTAGTATTGGGCAAACCTGTCTTTGCTTCCTGGCTTAGCCAGCATTCCTAATCCATAGTGGAGGGTAATGATATTCATCTCGCAAGTCATTATGAGAGTAGGAAGTAATATCTGTTTTAAAATGCTTCATTTGGAGCTTTTAGAATTAGAAATGTTTTTATTAAGTTTTTTTTTTAATCAAAAGTAGCTTGCCCTTGTAGTCTCAGAATACGCTGACACCTTGGGCATTTGCTATATTTGAATAACCAAGTACTCTGGATGACAGGTTATGGGCACTGCTAATGATGTTCTGGATTCCAATCCAAAGGGTTCTGATGAGTCTGATCTGCCAAAGTAAGTCTTCTTCTTCCTCTTTTTCTACCTCTTCTTCTTCTCCTTCTTCTTCTTCCTCTTCTTCTTCCTCCTCCTCTTCTCCTCCTCCTCCTCCTCCTCCTCCTCCTCCTCCTTCTTCTTCTTCTTCTTCTTCCTCTTCCTCTTCTTTTCTTCTTCTTCTTCCTCTTCCTCTTCCTCCTCTTCCTCTTCCTCTTCCTCCTCCTCTCCTCCTCCTCCTTCTCCTCCTCCTCTTCTTCTTCTTCATTTTTTGGAGAACTTGCACTTCACACTGCTAAATTTGTGAGTGGAGTTTTAATGTGAGTCTTTGCTGCTTGGTTGGTTTGTTGTATCTCGAGTTAACTGTAGAGATTCTGGGATGAATGTTTTTCTTGATCTAGGAAGTCAGTTGTTTAAAGGTGTTTTGTTATGCTTTGTGGAAAGTACTCCCCAGTGAAGCTGTGTCCTTGATTTCTGAGACACTAAATCATATAGCCTAGTTGCTAATACAAAGTTTTTCTTTCTTTTTTTTGTTTTTAAAGGAAGAATTTTTTTTTTAAGAGAGAGGGACAGTGAGAGAGAGATAAAGAGAGAAACAATTTTATTTAGTTTTCCATGTGGCCTTCACTGCTCTGAGACTTAGTTGTACGTGGTGCTGGGGTTTGAACTCATGTACTCATGCATGCTAGGCAAGCACCATAACCGCTGAGCCACCGCTCCAGCCCCACAAAGTTTTTCTTGAGTCATTAAAATTGACCACATTATTTCAATTAAATGGGACCCTTACAGGAGTTGGCTGATGATATTTTTTTCCCATACAGGGTAATCTTGAAATATTTACATTAATAAATTTCCGAATTGTAGTCTAGAAGCAGAAGGGCCACTTCTGTGTTGAAAACAGCTTTGCCTTATCGGGGCAGTGATTTTATTTGTAAAATGTCGATCTCTAAACAATGACTAATGGTTCAAGGAGAAGCGCTGCTTTAATAATTTGTTCATTTAATTTCAAATCCTAACTTTAGTTAAGGCAGAATGCCTGAGAATTCTTGCCACAACTTACGGTATGGAGTCATTGCTGACTTCCTGGAAGTTCCTTATCTGCTTGGTTGAGGATTGAATGACAGCGTCCCAACACATGGGCTTTGTGAAAAAGGTTATTTGACCATGACTCTAGAGGCCACGGTAGCCACTGGACATAGGATGCACTCAGTTTTAGGGTAACATCAAGATTATTTTGCTTATATAGAGAATAGATGAATGGATATGCAGTGCACATTATTTATTTTCTCCATTTTAATAGGAACTTGTTTTGTTATTTGAGTGGCAGAGTTTGAGGCTACAGTAGGAAACTCTGATGATGATTCCAACATGGGACTGTAGTACATTCAAGAATGACCTGGCTCTGTCATTGCACCCCCATCTGTAACACATGCATAAAGAAATCCCCAAACATCAACGATGATTGAAGATCTTCAACATTTTCTCTAGAGCTTCTCCTTATCTAGCATACTCCAGAACAGTCAATGAATTCTAGATGGCCTGTTGGCTTCTGAACATGGATTTCCATCCAACTGGAAGCAAATGTCCTGTTTTGAAATCTGGATGGAAAGTTATTGTTATGAAAGTTTAAGTGAAAGAGTAACATCAGCCTCCTTGATGAGCAAGGCTGGCTTCTCAAACAGTTTCAAGGTCGCGGAGAATGTGATAGCCACTGGAACTCCTATCAGAACACTACTGCATGATTCCTTCCTTTCCATGGTATACCTTAGGAACAACTCTGCTATCAAGGCCACTGACAGAAAAACAAAACAAAACCAAAAAACTGGTCTTTCTTGAAAAAAAAAATCATTTTCTGAGAAGTTCCCAGCAAGCATTAGATATTGTTATATTACCAGGGTTGCTCATGGTAAAGCAGTTCCGCATGCATTTTATATATAATATATACTGATTATGTATAACACATCTTATTAATTGATTATTACATCAGCCCTATGAAATGGTGTTAAAAGCATCCCAAATTTATAGCCAGGAAACTGAGGCACCAGAAGGTTAATTAAGTTTCCTAGGGGAAGAGACAGCTCATAGGTGGCCAAGCAGAGATGTGAACTTGGGCAGAGTGGCCCCGAAGCCTGGGTTCCTATTTTCACAAATACTTGTTCACGAAGAACAAACTATCAAAGAAAAACTAAAAGGGCACACACTGCTTCTTGTTTTTCTCACTAATGTTTATTTATAAGTTTTTACTCCTTTGTTGTCAACAAATAGAAACTTCTTTAAAATGAATTTTAAAGAAGAAAAAATGGAATTTGAGCAAATCTCTTCATTAGTATTTTCCTTAACAATTAAAGAAAGACCAGATTTTAGATACAGAACTCCTCACATTTGAGAACTACTGGAATATGAAAGAGTCTTGGGCTTGGGATAAAAAAAAAACCCACTTGGGTTTGATATGTATTTTGCTTTTTTAATTGCTGTATTCCTCTTGGCATGGTGACCTATAAAGAGGTTAGAGAATGGGCTGAGTATATCCAACACAAGCTAGGCCACCTCCTGCCAGCTCATGCTGGCCGATACCCTATTGCCTTACCTTATCCGCTGCCAGGATTAGACCTTCCCACCTTTTGTAGCTACCAAGCCTTGTGCATCCATTTAGACCTACACTCTGCAGTTCCTCGTGTCTCCATGAGACCTGGCTTGCCCACACCAGGTCCTCACTCAATTCACATTACTGCTGTAGATACTACTACACAGAAAAGTGTTCCAGAGGTTTCTAAGCAATTTTATGTATAATTTAATCATAGATTTTCAGTTTGAAGCTAAATATCTTCAGATCAGGGGTCAAATCTTTTTCTTGGTCTAGGTGTCAAGTCACAGCTGATGGTGGATGGCACTGAGTGAGGAAACTGAACAGGCTTCACCTTAAACCCAGTGCTACATGCATATGTGGAATGGATATGCAGAACATTGGGGAAGACAGAGAAGTAACATCTTTAATTTTATTTTAATTTGTTGTTTACACAAATTAAAATAATTTTATTTTAAATAAAATTATTTTATTTAAAATAAAATTAAAATTTTATTTTAATTTGTTTACACAACAAATTAAAATAACCATGATCAATCGTGAAGGTGGGTGGTTTCTCTTAAGTGGAAGAAGGGTTATGACCTTGCTGAGTCTGACTGTTAAGTCAGGAAGTAGGAACTAGGGAGAGCTGGCTGAAGATGCCTTCTTGGACTCCTTTACGTGATGTTTTGTGTATGTGCATGCGGTGATGTGGGGTTTGCTTGTTTTACTGTTGGTGGTTTTGTTTTTGTGGTAAAGGGGGAGGGACTCAGCCATTTCCAGTTTCACATTTTTTTCAGGACAAATGGAGATTCACATGGAAAATCAGGATTCTAGGAGGTAGACCAGGGCTTAGACTCATAATTCTTTGGATATTTGTAGAACTTATGGGGATGGCCAGGCATGAGGGTACACACCCATGGTCCTAGCTACTCAGGAAGCTAAAGCAGAAAGGTAGCTTGAGCTTGGGTATTTGAAACCAGCTTGGGCAACATAGTGAGATGCTGTCTCAATCAATCAATAAAACACATTTATAAAATTATATTTTAAAAAATCTAACTTTTGGGGGAAGGATTTGACATAAAGTACTGAGATGGGGTTCAAGATCTTGAGGGTCTAGCTTTGGGGAATATCCAGTTATATTTGACAAGATCACATCTTTCCCTAGAAATGGTAAGAGAGGTCATGGTAATATAGTGAGAAGGAGGCCAAACTTACAAGAAGAACTTTTTGTATTTTGACCCCACTACTCATATTTTGAGTCTCAGTTTCATCATTTATAGGCAATACTTACCTATCTACAAGGCATGAAGAAAGACTATGTGGCACACACTAGCGTATAGAATGTGCTCTATGCTTGATACACAAATAGTCAACTTTAAAAATACAGTTGCCTCATTTCTCAAATGTGTGAAACTTATGAGTCAGCACAGGCTAGATTATGCCTAGTAACAAACACCCTCCCCCAATTGTAGTGATTTGTAGCAACAAAGGTTATTTCTTACTTGCTCTGTATTTTCCTTGCAGAATGGCTAATATCTGCTCTGACTTGACCCTACTCTGGAACCAGGCTGATCAAGCAGCTGGAATCATTAGTGAACATGAAGGAAGGCAAGAAAGGTTTGGAGAGTCTAGAACAGACTCTTGAAAGGAATATTATATGACCATGTGTCTGGAAGGCAGAAAGTTGAAATTATGAGGCATATGGCATTAAGGCTACCAAAATAGTATGTTTGATTCTTTATCATTTCTCCAAACTCTTTATGAAGGATAGGTATGGATTTGTTGGATAAGGACTTCCTGAATGAGTGCTGGGAAGCTTCTTCGGAGCCCTGAACCCTCTTATGAGCAGTCATCCTCTGCTTCATGGCAAAGGATTGCTTTCCATCTATCGTCACGAGTTTCAAGCAATTGATCTGAGTAGAAGATTTCAAAAAGTGTACAATCTGCTTATGAAAATCCATATGTGCTCAATTTTATGTCATTTTAGGCTAATTCTTAAGTCTTGATGAGAGTGAGGGTAAGATACTTTATATTCCAGTTCAAACTTAAACAGCTCTCAGTAAAATCCAGTCATCCAAATGTTGAGTAAGAAACATCTAAGAACTGTTATGTCTCATTATGTTGTTTTACAAGCTAAAATATATACATCTTGATACATAAGTATGTACACCCTGAGAAGAGAAGTGTTTATAGAGGTAAATTATATTTATGATTCTCTGTGCTATTAAAATACAGAGGTGCAGAGTTTATGAAACGATCTTAGAGACACAGAGATATCAGTACATACTTGTTCCTTACACTTGTCCCACCTGCCTAAAATTCTCATTGGCCAAGCTGACATAACGTTTTTGTTCCCCAAATGCTGAAAGTCTCCATTTCCAATGTAGTGGTATAGACCAATCTCATTTTCTCTACCTAGAAAATACTTGTTCTTTGATTACTTTGATCAGATTTCATGTCTTTTGTGAAGCTGTCTACATTGGAAAAGAAACCGAATGGCTCCCGCCACTGCAATTCCGAAGCACTTGGGTGGCGATTCTTTTGGAGCATTTAGCACATTGCAGTTTGATGGTCTGTGTCTCTCTCATTTCTGTGCCATGAACATCAAGCATAATTCCTGGTACACAGTGAATATCAAATGAATAAAGGAAAAATACGAAGCCAGGGCTGGAAACCAGGCCCTATGGTCAGCACTGTGGATCATGCTGCGTTTATCACACCGTTTGCCATTGGTTTGGCAGTGGAGATGTTCTCTGGAGCCCATAAAAGCACAGCCATCCCTGTTCCAGTGTTCTGAGAACATGAAGACCCTCACAGTTATATAAGTTTCTTATGAGGACATCTTCCTTTGAGGTCAAGGATCTTTTCTGACCTTTTTACTCCTCTGCCTAGAATAGTATCTGAAGTAATAAGCAGTTGTTGAATAAATGAGTAAAATATCTTTAAAAGACAGCTGAGCAGGCTGGAGCAGTGCTCTGTGATTATGGCACTTGTCTGGCATGCGGGTTCAAACCCCAGCACCACATACACAATGAAGTGTCAGAGCAATGAAAGCCACATGAAAAACTAAATAAAATTGGTTCTCTTTTTCTCTCTCTCACTGTCCCTCTCTCTTTCTCTTTAAAAAAAAACAGCTTAGCCATTATTACCAATGGGTATTTAAAAAATTAATAGTTTTCTGCAGTATGCATCAGGAAGAGGGAATGGGAGGTGGAGAAATGAGGGGAGAAGAGGAAAGGTACGCAGAGCATGGGGCTGTCTGGGGCAGGCAGCTCTGTTTGTGGTAACAGCAAGGAACTCTGTGATATGCATGGCCTGAGTGATGCTCCTCTGTACTGAATGGTATAGGTGACTTGGACCCAAAGGTTCTCTGCTTTGCCACATTTGTGTGGCTATCGTTCAACTTCTGGGGCCTCTAGTCTGAATTATCATTGTTTTTCTTGATTAGAATCATGCAGATGAAACTATCATGTCTCTTAATCAATTCTGACCCAGAATCTCCAAGTTTGTTGAGGGAGGGTGAAGCCCATGTGGGGAGAGCTGGCAGAACACGATCATCTGACTCTGGCCCTGGTAAAACTTCCTCTTCCCCGTGGATGTCCCGGCCAATGTCACTCAGCTACTCCTTCCCTGGAACATGTCAGCCAGTGTACGAGCACATCAGCTAACCATGTTGGCATCAATGAAGTGCATAAAGATATGCTTCTTCCATGAGACACCCTGATAAGTCTAACTTTCTGTCTGTGACAAAATCATTTCCTTTCTCCGAGCTTCAGTTTTCTCAGGTAGAATGGGGAAAATAATAGCGTAATGAACTAAACTGTTTTCTTCCTCCAAATTCATATGTTGAAGCCCTCACAACCAATATTCTGTAAGGAAGTAGTTTAGGTTAAATAAGTTCATTAAGGGCGGTGCCCTCATCTGTTAAGATAGGTGTCCTTATAAAAAACAGGAACGGACATCAGAGATCTGCTCCTTGTGGAAGCACAGCAGAAAGGCCAGGTTAGGACACAGCAGGGAAGAGAGCCCTCACCAGAAACCAAATTTGTCTGTACCAAGATCAGGGGCTTTTATCTCCCAGAACTCTGAGAAAATAAAAAGTATCTAGAAAGTGTCTAGTCTGTGGGTTATTTTTTCTTTTTCTGGTAATCAGAGTAGATTTGATACTACAGTGTCTAATAAAGGTTTGGGGAGGAATAGGTGAGTTTGGAGTGAATGTAGCATTATTTTTTTGTATCCCTATTCAACCAGCTGAAAAAGGATGACTCACAAAAAAAAACTTCCCTAGAAAGCCAGAGATGCTGAAAGAACAGTCCCAGCCAGGTACCCGGTCTGCAGGATCTTTCTACGTATCTCCGGCTTGGGGTCTGTGCAGGGATGCTTGCCTGTCCTGAAGCCCAGGTGTCCTTACCATTCACCTCTGTTCCCATGGGCTCAGCTCTGGGAAACTGAGTGACGTAAGAATGTCTCTTCTTCCTCCAGCCTGCTTTATAAGATTGCTATTTGTTTCTGTTTGCTTTTTAGAGGATTGCTGATTATGGACCAATGCTTCCAATGGCCTTTAAGACCTTTCTTCATGGCCCTTACCAAAAATGTCAGATAAACCCAAAAGTCATGAAAGAAATGTATGCATATTGTGGTAATGAACAGGAATGTCTTTGGTCATCTCCTTCCCTTTTAGCAACACCAAAGAAAGAGAGGTCTTTCACTGTTTCAACAGCTTCATTGACATATAACTAATGTACAAGCACCCATCCAGCATGTGCCGATGATTTTTTTTTAATTCACAGACCTGTGTAACTGTCACCCACTCTTTTATTTCAATGTTTGTTAAAAGTTGCGGGGGGTTTCTCCATCCTTATGTAGAATATGCACTGGATATCAATATACTGGTCTGAAAATTTTCACCAATCCAAGGTCAGTTCATGTTTGAATTCTCTAGTTTAAAGGGGGCTGGGAATCTCATGATAGTTCCTCTTATATTCCTCTGGATGTTAATTCCGGATCCTTCTGTGAGCACATCCCCCACAAAACAAGCATAATCTCCATGAGGATGGGCAGCAGTGTGTGGGTCAGGTGCTGCTTGAGCTATAGAAAATCATTTACTTAAAGGAAGCAAACTTTACCCTTGCTCAGTCACTTTGGTACCCACTACTAGAAATTATGGATGCCTTGGAAAGCCTTAGTTCTTTTTAGTGAATTCCCTTGTATTTTGAGTCTTCTGTCTTAAGTTCTGTTCTGCATGATTTTCTTTCTTTCTTTCTTTCTTTCTTTCTTTCTTTCTTTCTTTCTTTCTTTCTTTCTTTCTTTTTTTAATCTGGGACCATACCAGCTCTTAAGAGAAATGTTAGGTCAGATTCATTCCACTGACTTTCTGTCTCCCATCTCTACTCCCTTCGTTTCATTCCCCCTTGTCTACTCCTCTGATCTTTCTTCTATTCTTTTTTTAAAATTCCCTCTGCTTATTTTGGATTATCTTTGGCATATCAGAGAAAATGCTGGACCTTTGACATTTTAGGACTGGTTTATTCCACTTAGCATGATAGTTTCCAGTTCTATCCATTTCCTTGCAAATGCCATAAAGTCATTCTTGTTTATGGCTGAGTAATACTCCATTGTGTATATACCACATTTTCTTTATCCATTCATCTGTTGAAGGGCACATACATTGCTCCATAGCTTGGCTATTGTGAATTGTGTTGCTGTAAACATTTATATGGTAGCATCACAGTAGTGTGCTGATTTTAAATCCTTTGGATATATATGAGAAAAGAGCTCAAAAAACTTAACACACCCCTCCAAAAAAAAAAAAAAAAAGAAGAAGAAGAAAACAAATAACTCAATGAATAAATGGGCAAAGGAACTAAACAGACACTTCTCAAGAGAAGAAATACAAATTGTCAACAAGTATACGAAAAAATGTTCAACATCTCTAGCAATTAGGGAAATGCAAATTAAAACTACACTGAGAGTTCATTTCACAACAGTCAGAATGCAATTATGAAGAACACAAGTCACAATTATTGTTGATGTTTTTAAGTTTTGTAACACAGCCACGAAACATGCTATTATCATTTTTTTGTGTGTGGGAATGCAAAGGAGTAGGATGTTTTGTAGTGAAGAGGCTAAGGAAAGTGCCCACTTATTCCTGTCTCGTCTGCATTCTTCTTCTTCTGGCTCCCTTATCTCCAGTAGCACCTTCATGTCCATGCGGAGCATGATTAGCCTTGTTTCTTCTGTAATGTTCTGTTTAGGTCTCTGCTAAGATATCGCCATATCTCTCAGAACATCACTGGACACCTTGTGTAAAGTTTCAGCCCTCAACACGCCCACCCCTGTGTGACGTATCGGCTGCGGACTTCCCCAAGTCCATGGGAGCAAGGACTTCGTCACTGTGCTCGCTGCTGTGTCTTAGCATCGCAGGGACTTAAGACACAGTATTAAAATAATAAATGAATGTCATTATTATTGTCACCATTAATGTTAGCATTATTATTTAGAGAGAGGAAGAGAGAGATAAAGAATCAATTTAATTTATATTTTCATCTGGCCTTTGCTTTTCTGACACTTAGTCACGTATGTGATGCTGGGGTTTGAATACGGGTCCTCATGCACGCCAGGCAAGTGCTCAAACTGCTGAGCAACTGCTCCAGCACCTATTATTATTACTTTATGGAGAGAGATTCAGAGAGAGAAAAAGAGAGAGAGAGAGAGAGAAAGAAAGAAATGAAAGGTTGATTTTATTTTATTATTTCATCTGGTTTTTGTTTTTCCCACACTTAATAGTGTATGTGGTGCTGGAGTTTGAACCTGGGTCCTGGAGCAGCCCAGGCAAGCACTTTACTGCTGAGCCACCTCTCCAGCCCTCATCATTGATATTATGATCAGGAGAGTGCTTCCTGGAGAGGCTGGACCATGCCTACATCTTTTAAGGTTTCCCTGACTTGGTCATGTGTGGTTCACCTAATCAGCACTGCTCAGACTGTGGCCTGACCCTTTTTTTTCCATTGCCTCTTATATTATCTATTTTTCAGGTGGGAAGCCATGGATTGGCATGTCTTAGAGTGAAAAGGCAGTGTGATGTACCCTCTTCCTGTCCCCCTGATTCTGTCTCCCAGCCCGCTTCTTAAGTGGCTTCTGGCTTGCTAGAATCCAGTTTTACAACTAATCAAATGGCTATAGGACTTGATATCTTTTGTTATAGATGGCATGCAAGGGTGTAGAGAGAAAGGGGAAGGTCAAAGTTGTAGACATACATTTTTTTAAAAAATCTAACACACACTTGTGAAGTGCCAGGATTTGTGACATAAAGCAGACACAAACAACAGTGAGCTAGTGGAGCAGCTTCCACACAGAGGTGTGCCACAGCATGGAGTGGAGGGGTGCCCACAGGGCATGGGAGTGCAGAGAGCATCCCCACCTCATCTGGGTCCCCATCTGTTTGTGAGAAGTGGGGTGATCATGTGATGCCTGGTTACAGAGATGATTTGTTCATGCTGTTGCAATAGACAGACAACACCACAATGCCCCAGATGTCAAATGTATGGAGCTTTGGTGACGTGGGTTGGAGGTACTCCACTGGGTGACTTCCAAGGGTTTACAGAGATTGCACACAATTTCTTCATATCTTACAGAAGTAACCCAAGTGTGAGTTTTGGTCATGGCCACATGGCCCTTTTAAAATCTACATCAACCTCAGGAGTCAGTCTGCTTTATTGAATCTGGTAGTGTCCTTCATGCCACGGGTACCTCAATCCATGCTGTGTCCACAAAGGCAAAGTGGGATGAATGAGGCTCAGAAGTGAGATTCTAGTTCTGATTTTAGGGCCAAGGCCCAGAGCACAGTTCATCAGCAAGGTCTCAGAAGCTGAGAGACCTTTCCTTTGCTAGTCTCCTGTGCTTTTCGTATGCCCCGTCATTATTCTGTACTTCGTTGTTCTGAACTTGGAGGTAAGATCAGATGCTGAATTATTGGTTTGGAAGCTGTTGGAAGGGGGGAAATTAGCCAACAGAACCATTCACCCTCATTCATGTAAGAACAACACACACTCCTGGGAAACTTTGCACTTTTGGAGTTCACAGATAGATTTTGTTGACATTCTTCTTGAACATTTGGGTTTAGATTTTACCTAATCACATTTCAGAGGCCGTTTGGGACTAAGAGATTTAAGGTGGCGGCCAGGAGTTTCTTTAGACATGTTAGGTCCTATACTTGTTCTAGCTGCGGCCAGGTTTTCAGGGAACTGAGTTCTCCAAGAACTTTTCTTGTGTCCATGTTAGCATTGACTGAAGCTACCTTGGCTTGAAGGCACACTCAACACCTCATAAGTCTTCCCCCAAAGCCTCTTATGTTTTCTCTTGCAACCCAGGGCTCTGAGCTGGGTATGAATTCCTTTGAGGGAGGTGTCTTGGTTCCTTATCTCTGCTAATGACGTGTGAGGAAGAAACTTCTGGTGCGTAAGGTGTTACCAGGTTTATAAATAATCCCAGACAAGGTGACTTTCTGGAAGCCCCGTCTGGTGCAGGTGATCATACCCATTTACAGAGACATCTCTGAATAGAGTTGGCCCTTGGTTAGGGGTTCCTTCCCACCAAGAGAGGAAATTTGCTCTGTGTCCTGCTGCTGGCATTCTTGTCCTTGTGTCTAGAAGGTGCCAGTTAGCCCAGGTATCTGCAGATTTGTGTGTAGGCTTGGAATCCTACCAGCCTTGGTTTCCTGATTATTCTCCACTTCTCCTAACTCATGTGAGCTGGGTCCCAGTCTTTGACTGTTAGTATTGCTACAATAAGATATACGAGGCTGGGTAATTTATAAAGAACAGAAATTTATTTCTCAAAGTTCTGAAGTCTAGAAGTGCAAGATAAGGGTGTCAGTAGGTTCATTGTCTGGATGACTGCTGTCTTCTTCCAAGATAGCACCCTGAATGCTGTGTCCCCTGGAGGGGATGAAAGCAGTGGCCTCACATGGTGAAAGGTGAAGGGTAAAAGGGCCAAATGCTATGTGAATCCTCTTTTTTATAAAGGTCTTAATCCCATCCACAAAGGAAGAGACTGTATGACCTAAACACCTCCAAACGGCCCTACTTCTTAACATTGCTGCATGGAGAGTAAGTTTCACCATGGATTTTACATGGGCCACAAACATTTAAGCTATAGCAACCCCTGAGTTCAGTCCATTGACTGGAAGACTTGCTGCCCATACCAACATGGTCCAATAGACACATAACATGAGCCAAACATATGATCCTTGAGCCACAAGTGTAACTTTAATACCCCAATTTAAAGGGAAAAAAAGAGACAGGTGAAATTAATTTTAATGGTATATTTTATTTAGCTCAATATAACAGAAGTATAGTCATCTCTCAATATCTATAGGGGATTGGTTTCAGTATCCTCTGTCAATTATAAAATCCATGGATACTGAAGTTCCTTATATAAAATGACATAGCATTTGCATATAACCTATGAATATCCTCCTATATACTTTTAAGTCATCCCTAGATTACCTATAACACCTAAAACAATGTAAATGCTATGTAAAAAAAACTGTTACACTGTTTTGAGAATAATAACAAGGAAAAAGTCGATACATATTCAGTACAAATGGTTGGTTTAATCTGTGGATGCAGAAACTGTAGGTATGAGGGGCTGCCTATATTATTATTTCAACATTTAGGTGATATAAGATTATTAAGTTGGGCTGGAGCAGTGGCTCAGCAGTTTTGGCGCTTGCCTGGCAAGCACGAGGACTTGGGTTCAAACCCTAGGACCACGTACACAACTAAGTGTTGGAGCAACTAAGGCCATGTGAAAAACTAAAAAGTTGTTTCTCTCTTTCTCTGTCTCTCTCACTGTCCCTCTCTCTTTAAAAAAAAAAGATTATTAAGTTAACATACTTTTCTTCACACTAACTCTTTGAAATCTTATACTTAATCCACATCTCAGTATGGATAAGCTCAATTGCTGCATGCAGCTAGCGGCTACCATATTGGATGGTGAAGCTCTGACCCAACACTGGTTAAGCTGGACATTACTGGAGCCTGACTGAAAAAAGGGCCCAGGGTCTGGGAACTGCCATTCTGTCTACCAGCTCAACCCCTGCTTTCCCTTAGAGACTGAAATCAACCTACCAAGAGCACTAATTATAGTTTACTATGGGCCAGATCATGTGCTAAAAACTTTATACTCATTATCTCATTGGGTCTGCAGAACAATCTGGAGAGTCTTTTATTATCTCTGAGGCATGAGAAGATATGTAAGTTGTCCAAAGTCTGAGGTTTGCTAAGTGGCATTGCCAGGATTCAAAGCCTGGTTCTAATTGTGTAGTCCAAGCTCCTACCTGTGGTTCTCTACCTCCTTTCCCTTGCCCACTCTGAGCATCAGGACTGGGATGGTTGCCCTATCAGCGCCTCTCTCCTAGCTCCTGCTTACTCACCCTCCTCAGCTGACTCAACATGGGCATCGCTGCATGCTCTTGCAACTAAGTCATGCAGGTTATGGTGGTGACAAACCTCTGCGGCATGGGGTCCTTGGAAAAGCAGATCTGAATAAATCTAGTGAAGCATTTCCCCCTTCTATTTGGGAAAGCTGGAGCCCTGAGTATATGGCAGGCTTGCTGCTAATGAACACAGAAATATGGAATTAGAAAGTACACCCTAAGCTGGTTACTTGGCTAATGGAGACATATTGCACATCTCAGGAACTTGTCTCAGGTCTCTGGGGATGGGGAGCCTCTTGTGTTAAACAGCTGGTTTAGCACATTGTCTGCCCTGTGAGCGGGTGCAGTGGAAAGCTCTCATGAGCAATCCTTAGGGACTGGAAGAATGTTTGCTTTGAGATGGATTTTTTCTTGGTGCAAACACTCCCAGCTGGTCTGGTTTTCTCCCGGGATGAAAGAAGGGTTGGAGGGAGGTACACTGAGGATGCAGAAAGCGATGGGTGAGCTCACGGGTCTTCGGAAGTCCTGTGGGCATTCAGTGTGACGGATCATTTGGCTGTGTTCTAGCAGCATTTCCTCCATGCCACAGGAGTAAATACAGTCCCTGTTCTCAGCCAGCTTACTGCAGATCTGGGAGGGAGAAGTCTAGGACAATACCAGGGCTCTTAAATTCAGGAAGTTTGTGCACCGAAACGTGATGCATGACCTTTAAGGCCAGGCTGACCAGGTGCTGTGTCTTCTTGGCTGACTCACTTAACTCCTGAGTCCCACTTTTTCCACTTCTAAAACTAAGATCCCACTTGACAGGAATTACAGGGTATGTGAAAGTGGCCGGCACATTCCTGATGCATGGAAGACACTTAACATATGCTAGCTCCCATTCCTCCAAATAAAGCTGCAATGGAAGCAGTAGTAGTGCAGAAATCATTCTGTACAGGGGAATCAGGAAAGGCTTTGTGGAGGAGGTAGCATAGGGGCTTACCTCGACAAATGATGAGTTAGAGACACAGTTCAGAAGATAGTGGTGTTTGTCTTTGGCCAGAAGAGTTGAAGTTGTCTGCTTACAAGTAATCTACTTACAACTATTAAACCCAACAAAGGCATAGTAACAAATAATCTAGGTCAATCATAGATATGTAGTGGGGGGATGATAGGGTAAATGAGGGAGAGGAGAGGGAGGAAGAATAGGGAGGGATCTAGGGGGTAATTCTGGTTTAAGAGTATATGCATATCATATTGTTACTTTAAATGCATTTATGATTGTACAATAACTCAATTCCTTAATAAAAATATTTTAAAAAAACAAGTGAACTTTAGAGCATTTACTAACCCACTATCTTCCTGGATTCTGAACATTTTAATTAATTAATTTAGAGAGAGGGACAGAGAGAGAAAGAGAGAAAGAGAGAATCAATTTTATTTAGTTTTTCTTCCTTTGGCTTTCATTGCTTTGACACTTTATCGTGTATGTGGTGCTGGGGTTCAAACCTGCATCCTTGCACATGCCAGGCAAGTGCTGGAACTGCTGAGCCACGTGTCCAGCCTGATTCTGAACTTGTTGACACTGTTGAGTCTCAATTCACTTTTTCCCACAGCCACCATATTTTCTTGTCTGGCACTTGTTGAGTTTCCTCAAACGTGTGTGTGAATTGGATTAAAGGATGTCCTTCCCTCCAAACTCGTGTCTCTTGAGGACCTCAGGATGTGGCTTTATCTAGATATCAGGTTTTACAGACATAGTTTGTTAAGATGGGGTCATATTGAAATATGGTGGATACTAAATCTAATGACTAGTCTCCTTATAATGTCATGTGAAGACACAGAGTGCAGCAGATGATGTGAAGGTGCATAGGGAAGACCATATGGAGACAGAGCCAGACATTAAAGGGACCCACCTACAAAGAATGTGGAGGATACCTGGCAGCCACCAGAAGTAAGGAAAAGGCAAGGACAGATTCTTCCCTGGAAGAGAGAGAGAGAGAAGGTGCAGATCTGCCAACACCTTGATTTTGGACTCCTAGGCCTCCAGAACAGTGAGAGAATTTCTATTGTTTTAAGCCATCCAGTTTGTGGTAATTTGTCACAATAGCACTAATACACTAATGCAGTTGGAATGCTAATTCTTCTCTATCAGTCTACAAGTTTCCTTGTCTCTCATGCGATCATGTCATTGCTGTTAGTGTAGTTGATAGCCCAGAGTTGACACTCAATTTCTGTTGCTGAATAAATGAATGAGTACCATTTGGTCATTTAAGGCACCACCGCCAAGATTAACCATCACAACAACTTTGTGTCAAAGAATTTCCACTCCAGCATACCCCAGCATTGTGTATCAGTTTGAGAACATTCTACCTTCTAATAGTATGATTTATGTTTATGATTCATTTATCCTTCTATGATCTCAGGGGTTCACTTGGGTCCTGTCACATGGACTAACTCAGTGTCTAACACTGGGTTGGTGTGAGCCCTACATTGTCCATATTTCTGTAGTCTCAGGTATTCTGGGGAAGATCATGAATAGATTAGCTTCAGTTCTCATTTTCAAAGTGGAGAAACTAATATTCCACCCCCAGGAGTCTTCAAAGTATTAAATAAGGGGGCTGGTACAGGTCATGGAGGTGGTCGTTAAGTGATGGATATGGCCATGACTGTTGGAGCCAAATCTGTGTTCCCTCTAAAAGCAAGACATGACTAGATATAGTGGATACCTGAGGGGGTAGGTCTGATTGTGCTTTATGTGTGTGCAGGGGAGTCTCTTGGAGAAGAACTCCTTCTGAAGATGGACATGGTTTTCCCTGTATCAGAACCTCGGACTTCATAGGTAAAGCTGTCTCTATTCACGTTTACCCATAGTATCTGCTCTTCAGGATTCTTGCTTTTACCATCCTTCTGAGGACTCATATTTAAACACTGGAAAGAGAGAGAGAGTTGCAGTAAGTATAAATATAACTTTACTACAATTGTTGTAATAATACTTCCAACTATAATGATGGAGTAGGGCTTTCCTCACACTTTTGCAGAGAGATAGGTTGACTTCAGCACATTTAAGATGATGGAAACAAATTGTTTTGTTGGCCACTACAGAACTCTAGCATTAATTTAATCCATGGCATGAAAGGTGTTGCAACGAATGCCCTCAACCAGTGTTGGAGCACCTTACACATCTTGGAAGGTGAAGGCATTGTGGAGGCATTTTGACTCAGTAAAAGAAGACCAAGGTATATGATAGGAGAAGATAAAATGGGGCAGTGAATGCATGTGAGATGCCCACTAGCGGACTCCTGGGAATCACTGGATGAAATGAGGGCAATCTCAGGGTCCTGAAAGTGTTAGAAGAACAGGTGGAGTCATATCTACTGAAATATTGTTCTGATGAGGATCTATTTGTGTCTGTGAAACTGGTTTGGCCCATGAACACACAGGCTACTGATAATAAGGAGCCAGGAAATCCTGTTGAGTCTGAGTTTATTTGCAGGAATGAATGGCATGGCAAAAGGAACCTACATAGAGGAAATTTTGAATGGATGGTTTAAAATAAAGTATACAGCATTAGATAATAGTGACCAATGGGCTGATATAGGCCAGGTCTGAACTACATAAGAAAAGACCTTTTCTCTCATTCTGCACAGAACTCAGAAGGGTATTTTTGAAAACAGTTACAAGAGCAATTTTATTGTAAAATATATTGACTAAGGTTATTAATATTCATTTTTAACAGTGCTATACAAAAAAGCTCCAATTCATGCTTGAGGTTTTCCTCACAGTGGAACATCAGAAACCAGCCCTTACATCTACCTGAGGCTTTCTGTTTTATGATTAAAATTTTTTATTTGTCTTAATTGATACATAATAATTATATATATTTATGGAGGATAGTGAACAATACATGTATTCATGTAACAATCAAATCAGGTTAATTAGTATTTTCCTCTCCTTAAATAGTTATCATTTCTTGATATCAGGAAGCTTCAAACCCTTCTTTTCTTGTTCTTTATAAAATATATAATAGATTCCTTTTTAAAAATTTGCTTAAGGAGTTGAGTTGTTGTACAATCATAAATGCATATAGAGTAACAATATGATAAGTATTTGATCCTAAGCCATAATTTCCTCCACATTGACCATCTCCCAGTCTCTTGATTCTTCATATTACTCCCCTATAAGAGACATAGTGTGTGTATATATATGTATATAATATACATATATAATATATGTACAATGTATAAATTATATAATTTAAAAGTGTATATATATATGTTTATATATATATATACACACACACTTGTAAATTTTCCAGTATTAAATGATTGCATAAATGTCATTTGACTTCTCAGGGGAGTATAGAGTATGCTACATTGTTGATGTCTCCTTAGATCCCTCCCTATCCTCCCTAATTTCCTGCTCCCTCGTCCATCTACTTGTCTATGTTTCCCGTAGATTATGTGTTGCTATGCCTTTGGTGGGTCTAATACATGAGTTTGACTATCTTTCACCCAAGCCTGGGTTTAGCTCTAGCTTCCAAAACTGAGGGAAAACATTCGACTCTTGACTTTCTTCTGGGTTTGGCTAACATCGCTCAGCACGATTTCTTCCATTGTCATCCATTTACCTTCAAAGACTGCAATATCATTGTTTCTAATAGCTGAGTAGAACTCCATTGTATGTATATGTGCAATGAGGGGATCTGGGTTGATTCCCTAATTTAGCTATTATAAATTGAGCTGCTATGAATATTGATTTTGCTGTGTTGCTGTAATGTACAGATTCTAACTCCTCTGGGAAAATACCCAGAAGAGGGATAGCTGGGTCATATGGTGGATCCAACCCTAACTTTTTGAAGAGTCTCTACACTGCTTTCCAGAGCTACTATACCAGTCTACAGTTCTGCCAACAGTGTGCTAGTGTTCCTATCTCCCCACAACCCCTCCAGCATTTGTTACTGGTTGTATTCTTCATCTTTGCCAGTCTAACTGGAATGAGGTGAAATCTTAATGTAGTTTTGATTTGTGTTTCTCTGATTACTAGTGATTTAGCATACTTTCTCATATATTCATTGGCTTGCTCAATTTCTTCTTTTGAGCATTTCTGTTTTGTTTTCTGGCCCATTTATTGATTGGATTATTTGTGCTTTTTGTATTAAGTGTTTTCAGTTCTTTGAAAATTTTGGATATTAGTCCACTATTGGAGGAATCACAGGCCATGATTGTCTCCCATTTTGTAGCTCCTTTTTTGACAGTGGCTGAACAAAAACTTTTTAATTTAATGACATTCCACTCAATTTTTTTGTTGTTGTTGTTAATTGCTAGGGTCATGGCATCATGCTCTGATATAGGATACATGGAATAATATCTATTTTTTATATTTTCTGAGATTTCCTTTGTGAACTAGCATATGATCTTTTTGGAGAAGGATCCATGTGCTGCTGAGCAGAAGGTATAGTCAGCCAATTTGGGGTGGAATATTCTATAGATGTCTATTAAGTCCTTTTGATTTATGGTGTTGTTTAGACTGGAGATCTCTTTACTATTTTTTTACTTTGATGATCTGTCTGTTGGTGAGAGAGGAGTATTAAATTCTCCCATTACTATTGTGTTGACGTCCACAAGTGGTTTTATGTCATGGAGTAATTTTTCCACGTATCTGGGAGCATTGGTATTTGGTATTTGAAGAGTATATATTTATTATGGCTATTCTTCCTGTTGTATTTTACCCTTTACCAGGATGTAGTGTCCTTCTTTGTCTCTTCTGATTAATTTATGTTTAAAATCCACTTTGTCAGATATAAGAATTACAATTCCACTTTGCTTTCTTGGGCTAAATGCCCAGTAGATTATTTCCACTCTTTTACCCTCAATCTGTGGATATCATTGGCTGTATGGTGTGTTTCTTGTAAGCAGCATATTGTTGAGTTCTGTTTTTTGATTAAATCTGCTAGTCTGTGTCTTTTGATTGTGCTTTGAGACCATTTACATTCAGTGTTAGAATAGTTATGTGGTTATGGCTCATAGTCATCATGTCTTATTAGTGAGTTTTGTGCTTTCTTGATTGTTTTTTGATAGTGTGTACTTTTATTTAATTTCCTCTACTTGTGGGTTTTGAGGAGTGTTTGCTTGTTCTTCTATCTGGATTTTCTCTTTGAGGATCTTTTGTAATGCTGGCTTTTTTTTCATGAGTGCTACAAGTTTGATTTTATTGTAAAATATTCTTATTTACCCATTGAATTTGAAGGTGAGTTTTGCTTGGTATAGTATTCTCAGCTGCGTGTTGTGGTCATTCAGACATTGAAAGATCTTCCAGGACTTTCTTGCTTCTAGAGTTTGTGATGAAAAGTCAGAAATGATCCTTATGGTTTGCCTCTGAATGTGATTTGGCATTTCTCTCTTGTAGCTTTTAAAATTCTTGATTTCCCTGTTATACATTTTGAATGTAATGTGTCTTGGTGAACTTCTCTTTTGATAAACCTATTGGGTGTCCTATATGCTTTCTGGATGAACATATCTGATTCTATATTAATATGGGAAGAAATTTCTTTATTTCATTGAGAAATTTCTTTATGTCATTTGTTTGCATTTCAGTTTCTTGTTGTATCCCAATTACTCTTATATTGTTTCTTCTGGTTTAATCCCAGACATTTTGAAAATTTTGTTCATGCTGTGTGAGTTTCTGTTCTTTTTTGTAATCTGGGCACTCAAGCTTACTCAGCCTATCCTCATTGTCAGATGTTCTTTCTTCAAGAACTGAGGTTCTGTTTTCCATAGAAGTTAGTGTATTATAAAATTTTTCCATCATTCTTCTAATGTGATTGACTGAAGACTTCAGCTGTTACTTCTTTTTTTCAATACGTCTATTATTTTGATAACAGAGTTTTTCATCTTTTGAGTTTTCTCACTTAGTTCTTCATTATATCTTCTTTTAATTCATTGTTCCTTTTAGTAATCAGATCATTGATAATTTTTTCTAGGTTTTCATCCCAGCCCATATCCATGGCCTCCTTTTTAGGGGAGTTTTGATTTTAGGTAGACCTTTTCTAGTTTGATTGTTCATTTTTGAAGAGCTTCTTCTGGATCTTGAGATTCCCTGTGGGGAAGCTAGACAGGTCTCTAGGAGGTTCTTCCTTATAAATCAAAGGGTCCGGATCTGACATCACCCCTTTGGTGATCAGTATCTTCCAGAAAACTGCTTTTGCCTGGATCCTCATTTTGCTCCACCTTTTGGATCTAGGCTCAAGGTCACTGATCTGAAACCTTTATTGTGCTAGGTTCCTGCCCGGCCAGGACTAGAAAAGGCCTGGACCAGCACATGGGGTGTCAGGGGGTAGAGGTTGCTCCAGACAGGGATCCTCCTCTGTTCTGTCCTAGGTTTGTGCTGGGGCCTGGGCCAGAAGAGGCCTGGGCCAGCCCTTCAGCTGGGTGGGGGCTGCTCTAGCACCTGCCTGCCAGGACCAGAAGAGGCTCAGTCCAACATGTGGGGCATCAGGTGGGCCTATAATAGATTCTTATGAATTTCAGTCACCCTATTATGTTGTAGAATGTTAGAACTTATTCTCATCTAACTGCATTTTGATATCTTCTCTCCTTGTTCCCCCTTGCTTTTCTTAGTCTCCAGTGATCACTATTATAATAAAGGCAAAAAGAATATTTTTATTTTTTTTTAAAGAGAGAGAGAGGAATAGTGAAAGAGAAAGAGAAAATCAATATTAGTTAGTTTTTCATGTGGCTTTCATTGCTCTGACACTTCATTGTGTACATGGTGCTTTGATTCAAACTTATGTCCTCATGCATGCCAGGCAAGAGCTGAAACCACTGAGCTACTGCTTCAGCCCTAAAATTAACATTTTTAGCTTCCACATATGAGTAAGAACATGTATTATTTGTCTTTATGCTCCTGACTTCTTCCACTTAATATAATGGCCTCCTCCAGTTCCATCCAAGTTGCTGCAAATGATAGGATTTCATTATTTTTATGGTTGAATAATATTTCATATTGTATGTGCCACATTTTCTTCATCCATTCATCCATTGATGGATACCTCTGTTTATTCTTGGCTATTGTGGATAGTGCTATAAAAAACATGGAAATTCAGGTAACTCTTTGATATATGGACTTCATTTCCTTTGGATATATACCCACTAATGGGATATCCAGATCATATGGCAGCTTGAGTTTTAGTTTTTTGAGGAATCTATGCTCTTATTCATAATGTCTATACTAATTTACATTTCAGAAGGGTCTTAATACTTTAAAGACTGAAGGAGAACTTATAGCATCTCAAAGAATGTCAACTTTGGGTGTCACTTTAGGTTGTCAGCTTATCAAAATATTCATTATTTGTACAGAGAACAGCAGAGAGACTGTGATTGTCCAATAGACATGGTGGATTTCCAGCTCCTACAGGTTATACCTCTTGCTTCTTTTCAGCTTGGGTCAGTCAAATCAACACTTCCTGGTCAAGGCAATGCCATAAAATTCGGACAGCTATCTCCTTTAAGATAGTTGAAGTGAGTATACAAGAACCAATCTCAGCTCCCTGCATTGAGAGTCAGCATTTAACATGTGATATAGTTTTATTATCACTTATTAGGAATTTATTTAAGAAATAATTACCTCTAATAGAAAGAATCCTTTGAAACCCACATCCCCAATTTAGGTACATGAGTCAATTTTAAATTCGCTTATAGTAAATAGTCCTATATAATAAATGTCATAAATAGGTTAGGTTCTGGATATTTTATAGTTTTGTTTTTTTTTTTTTTTGGCAAGTGCACCAGGAAGTTAAGCTGTTTTAAAACTCTTCATAGTTATCTCTCTCTTTCTCTGTTCATGTCTGTGTCGGTAAACATGACTAAAGGAAACATTGCATCTGCTTTTAATTTCTTCTTTATATCTAAGTCATGTGATTTTTTACATCTTCTTTTTTCTCCCACTTAATATATTTTTAATCAAATTGCTTTTTAGTGTGATGAAATAGTTCTACATGGAAGGTCATAGGTGCTTCTCATCACTAACTTATTTTAAGAACATGTTTGAGATTGATGATTAGTGGGTAAAAACTCTCTGTGGCTTTAGCATAAGGGATAGATAAAATTTTTTTTAGAAGCATCTGATTTGATCTTACTTCATTGACAGTGATTCTTCCAATTTGTCATTCTTATTTTCTTCTTTAGCATTGGCCATTAGCATGTTCAGAACTACATTTTAAATTCAATTCTTTTCTAATATGCAGGATTTTCTAACCTGCATTTGCTAAATTAGCCTTTCCTTTGAATATACTATTCTTATTTATTTTTTTCTGTATGCTTCTCAAATGTTTTGTTTTTACTTCAATTTATTAGATCATGCTATCTTCATCTTTATAAGTCACTATAAGTGTCTTTTTGGAATAAAGCAGATTTGTGAATAGACAAATATTGCAATATTGTTCTTTAACTTTTGGATAATGGAAAGGGTAAAGATGTAGAATCAGCAGACTTGATACAATTCACCTCATTTCTCTGATCTCAGTTTGATCATTTATAAAATAGGGCTAACAGTAAATTTCATCTCAGAGATTGTTGAGAAACTCAAATGAGACAATAAATGCAAAAATGCTTCATAATATTTTTTGTAATAGTAAAAACAAGAGGCAAATTCTCTTGTATATTAAAAATTATGAGAGTGATACACACAGCTTAAATATAAAGATGTAGTAAAGGTGTATATAAAATATGATAGTTCCCTGCCCCAACTCTTTCCACACTTAGAGTGGCAAGAGTCCTTAGAGTCCACTTCTTGACTCTGAGGTTTGCCTTCAAATATCTATATAAAGAATAATTAAAGTCTTCTTACTACAGTGATATGTGCATATCTATGTTTATAACAGCACAATTCACAATAGTCCAACTATGGTACCAACTTAGGTGTCCATCAATGAAGGAATGGATAAAGAAAATGTGGTCTATATACACAATGGAGTTTTATTCAGCCATAAATAAAAATGAAATTATGGCATTTCCAGGAAAAGAGATGGAACTAGAGACCACTGTGTTAAGTGAAATAAATCAAACTCAGAAGGTTAAGGGTTATATGTTTTCTCTCATGTGCATAAACTAGAGAGGAAAAAGGAAAACAAAGGTGGGGGTAGATCACCTAAAAATCAAAGGGAGATCAGTAAAGGAAAGGGACCAAGGGGTGGGAAGCAGCGGGGGAGGAGAGAAGTAGTGGGGAGGGATATTGGTCAAATTATATTGTTATATTGTGTGCATGTACAAAACATTACAATAAATCCCATCATTATATATGACTACAATGCACTGATAAAAAAAAGTGTGGAGAAAAAAACCAAATATCTATATAATATGCTTATAGTGTTATTTTTATATTGTATTTTGGATTTCTACTGTTATTTTAGGTCTTATCTTTCTAATAACCTCTATCTTTCATTTTTGATCCCCAGGCCCTTGCACTCTTGCATACAAATACATAACAATGTTTGGCCAAATTTAAAGACAGACTAAAACTGTCAGAGGTACAGCTTAGCCAAGGACTATAGATTCTTCAACATGTACATTTTGATTCTTCTTGTGGTTAATAATTGCCTCGTTTTTCCATTTATTCGTTTTTCTATTTACTTGATACATGAACATTTTTCTAAACTCATCCACTGATAATTCAAACAGTGAATTCTACAAATGCCTAAACATAGGAGATAAATAGCATATCAATAGCATATCACCATATTCCCTCTCTCCATGGAGTTCTTTTTTACAATACCCCTCCTCTAATCCAGTTGTTTTTCTCTACACCCAGTACACATCAAAACATTCCATTGAGCCCCTCACCAGTGTTCTAGGTATTTATTCCTCAATGTTTGACTTCCATTTTCGTATCAGTCTTTCTTTTGCTGGGGTACATCTTGTAGTAGTTTATTAAAGCAAAGCATCTTTTTGAGGCTTTGCATGTATAAAAATTTATTTTCCTTCTAATCTGAATGATAATTTAACTTGGTATAAAATTCTAAATTATCAGATTTCTCCCACAAATGTCAAGGCCATGGTTTGCTGACAAAAACACAATGTTGATGCTGAGAAACCTAAATCTTCTTATATCTCTTCCTGGTTGGTGACTTGCAGTGTATTTTGAGAGTTTCATGTTTTCTGTTTGTGTCTGATGTCTTGAGAGTTCGTGATGACATTTACCTGTTTTTATCCTTGTCACATGTGGGCTTCTTTAATTTCAAGATTGTTCTTTCTTCCTCCCCCTACTTTTCCTTGGCTCTGTGTTTCTCTAACTCTTTCTGTTGGTGTGTGTTTGTCCTGGTTGATCCTCTTCCCATTTCTGTGTCTTTTTATTTTGATTTACACAGGATTTTCTCTACTTCAATACTTCTGAGTTTCTGTACTTTCAATACTTGGATGAACATATTTTACAAGTCAGAGAGTTTTCTCTCTTTTTAAAAATTACTTCCTTTTATAGCACTCATGTATTGTTTTATGGATGCAATATCATTCTTATCACTTTACAAATATTACACGTGGGGTTCTTTTTTTAAAGAATGTTTTTATGTTCTCCCTGTTCTTCATCTCAGTTTCCTTCAAAAAATTCTTTAAAAATGTTTCAACTCTTTAAAAAAAAACCATGTTGGTAATATTTCTTAAACACCTAAAGATCCTTCACTATCTGTTCTTGTTCAAAATGGAACCCTTTTTTGGAAGGAGTGTGTGTGTGTGTGTGTGTGTGTGTGCGTGTGTTGGTGGTGGGTCTGTGTTGGGGAAGTGCTCATGAAACTGTGGGCTTCATTTTAGGGAGATCAAGAACCAAGAGAGCCCAACATTTACCTTTGCTGAAACCATGGGAGTTGTGTGCATGGCCTTTGCATGCATGGCCTTTGCTCTGGAACTGTGGTGGTGGGTGATGATCGGAAGTAATCCCAAGGGTCCAGGAAGTCCATTTACATGTAAATGGCTCCATATTGCCCCTTACACTGCTCTCCACTGTGCCTGGTACCCTTGAACCTGGGATCCCTTCGAAATAAACGCCTGTCCTTTCACTGGAGAGGGTGAAGAAGGGGGAACTATCTGGTTGCCTAAAATGAAGAAGGGGGCGAGGGGTCTCATTCCTCTCCATACAGACCTCCAGTCAATTCCTCTTCCATGTCCCTGCAAATGTTGAGCTTTGCTTCTCTTCTGGCCAAGGGTTCTGCAAGTGAATCTCCTCCTAAAGTCTCAGGATTTTTTTTTTTTTTTAGTTCATCTGTAGGCACTGTATTTGTGACTTCCTCTGCCCTGCTGAGTTCTATAATCCCTTGAATTCTTATCTTCTGAAACTTTTCCTGCCCTCCTTGTCTTTGGATCTCTTTTATCCATTGTTTTCCTTCCATTTTAGGGATGTAATGAGAAGAAGAAAAGTGAAATAAATTTAATGTCCTTTTTAAATTTCATAATGAATATGTTGCTATTTAAAATTTTTAATCAATTATATTGAAGTATAATCTGCATGCAATTAATGTACCCATTTTTAATGCATAGGGTTGTTATGGTTTGGATGAAAATTGTCCCTCAAAAGTTCAATATGTGAAGCAATGTAAAATGACTAAGAGATGAAATGATTGGGTGATGAAAGCCTTAAAATAGTCAATGAATTAATTCCCAGATAGGGATTAATTGGGTCTAACTGTAGGCTGGTAAGGTGTGGCTGCAGGAGGTGGGTCATTGGGGGTGTGCCTTTAGAGTATATATATTTTGTATCTGGTGAGTGGAGTCTTTCTATTTCCTGGAGCCACACCTTGAGCTACTTCCCTCTGCCACACTCTTCCACCATGATGTTCTGCCTCACCTTGAGCCCTAAGGAATAGAGTTGGCCTTCTGTGGACTAAGACCTCTGAAACCATGAGCCCCCAAATTAGCTTTTCCTCCTAAAATTGATCTTATTTTCTCTTTTAGTCACGACAGTGAAGAAGTTGGTAAAACAAGGGTGATGGCTTTTGAGAGTTGATACATGTAGCCACGTAACCACCACCATCAAGACACACTTTCATTGCCCACCAAGTAGCCTTCTTGCCCTGGATAATGAATCTCCCTACTCCTGGTCCTTAGCAGCTACTGATCTATACTCAGTCACTAGAGATTATAAATGTTTCATTGCCTAACAAATGATAAGGTGGTATGTGTGCATGTTAGCTTTTCATTTCTGTGACCAACATAATTGATAAGAACCACTTAAAGGAGGAAAGGTTTCTTTTTTTTCATGGTCTCTGAGGTTTCAATCCACTGGTAGCTTCCTAAACTTTGAACCTTCTCTTAGTAATCCATTCAAATGGCTAATCCACCAAATGGATTAATCCACTGATAAGGTTAGAGTCTTTATGATCCAGGCACTTTCCTAAAGCCCCACCCTGGGACAATGCTTCATTTGGGGACCAAGTCTTGAACACACGAGTTTTTGCAAGATATTCCTGATCTAAAACACAACGGGGGGCTTTGTGGGCTGTGAAGACTTAAAAATGTTTTCTTTGTATTGAATACATTAATACATTTTAGAAAAACAAAATATAAATATAATGAAAGACTGCTCTGTCAACTATAAAATGCTTTCCAAATATTAATTTTTTAATGTGTTATTGAAAAATAACTGGAGGATGGGTATTTTGCTGGGAAAAGGAAGGTAGAAGAGGAATCACGAAGAAGGGGATGGGCATGGCAATAGGAGCTGCTAGAGATCCCTACGTAAAACTTTATCGTGTGCATTTCCTGTGGCAGAAACTGGCATCTAGAGAACATCATAACAAAACTCTGAGCAATGCAGCCAGTTCAATGTCTGTGAACCCCTTCATATTCAGAATGGAAATGAATTGTGCTCTCAAGAAATACACGAAGAAGAATAGATATGGTAACTTGTTCAGATAGTCCTATTTCTCCATTCTGTGAGCAGTGAGAATCTAGATAATAAAGTTGTTCGACAGCAATAGACATATGCAATAGCATACAGATCTGAATTATAAAAAATTAAATTAATAGCCAATGTTTCTCATGGATATAAACAGAGTGGGGGGCTCAAAAGTTCCTAGAGTCAGAAGGGATTTTAGGTCCTTGCAATTCAAAATGTTTTAAAAGGCATAAAACTATACATCTTTAGGATGAAGTTGAATAATAACCAGTTATAATTATATGATATATAAAAGTTTTTTCCTTTTAAACTCCAATAAAAAGACTTGTACTTAAAAAAAAAAGTGAATCAGGATTTTTTTTAAAGCTTGAACTTTGATAGCACAAATGTTCTTTATAGTTAACATGCATTCTTAATGGATAAGAGGTATGAAGAGAGTAAGTGGAAAGGGGCGAGGGAAACAATTTCCATCACTCCAAACACTTAAACCCAGTTTAAGGAAAATCAATAACCATATCCAAGTTGTTGTGGAAAAAATGGAGTAATTAAAGTTCACTTTGCACATGAGACTACATCCTGAGATTTTTGAGTTTTTTCCTTTTCTGAGACTGAAAGGGAAATGTAATTGGAAATTTAATATTTTAATTTATTGAAGGTATTTCATAACTAGGCTTGCTGATAACTCTGGGCATTAATAAGGAGACTAATCAGTTATATCAGCAAGGATGTTGATGAAAGCAACACTTTAGGGCAAGGTGGCCAAATGAAATATGTTAATTTGAATGGTTTGATTGGAGTTGTTGTCTAGTTTTTACTGTAATCGGGCAGGAGATCATTGGGTTTCTGACTGAGTTTTTTACTTAGTTCCATGTTTTTAAAGTAAAACATTAAGAATGTCTGAGTGTGTTGAGTAATGGGCTTGGGATATTTTCACAGATAGAATACAGGGTTC
>PVKS010014535.1:0-48117 GCA_004027875.1 Aplodontia rufa | reverse complement strand
AGATGCCCCTCACTTGACGAGTGGATACAAAAGCTTTGGTTCATATATACTATGGAATACTACTCGGCCATCAGAGAGGACAATATTATAGCTTTCGAAATCAAATGGATGGAGATGGACAGATTTATGCTTAGTGAAGTCTCCCAAGCTCTGAGACTAAAGGGCCGAATGGTTTCTCTCATCTGTTGATACTAGAATTTATGTTGAAGCAGTAGGACAGACGGCTGACCTAACAAAACCTCAAATTAAATGACTTTCAGAGTAACAGGGGAATAGCTCTCTAGGATACTTGGAGGTGTAAGGAGGGGGATGGGGAGGGGGGAGGGTACATGAAGAACTCATAGGAGTCTGGTGATTGGGAAGATGGGGGAACCATCCCAGAAGCCGATGTCATTCCTCCAGGAGCTACCCATTTAATGCATGAGTTCTTCTGGCGGAAACTGCAACAGGTGAAACCCAAGGTGGTTTATCTATGCGTTGGCATTACCCCTGGATAACAAAGTTTATATACATTGATTGCTACTGTTTTGATAATGTTTCCCCCTCAACTGTATCCTGTATCTCTATATACTTCTAATAAAAAAATAAAATAAAAAGGAAAAAAATGTTTTCCCTTATTTGTGGAGGCTTGAACGAAACCCAGGCTTGGGTAAAAGGTTATCAAACTCATGCATTAGACCTAGAAAAAGAGTAGCAACATATAATCTAGGAGAAACCATAGATATGTAGGTGAAAGGAAGAGGAGGGAGGAAAGGGAGAAGGAGGAATATAGGGAAGGATGTAAGGAGGAATCAATAATGTAGCTTACCCTTTACTTTCCCAAGAAGCCAAATAATACTTATGCAATCATTTAATTCTGGAAAATTAGCAATCATATATATATATACACACACATATATACATATATGTACACACACCTATATACATGTATATATACATACATGCATATACACACACACATATATATACATTTATACACACACGCACACACACACACACACACATATATATATATATATATATCCATTATGGGGGGAAATATAGAAGAGTCTAGAGAGTGGGGTGTGGGTGATGTGGGGGTGATTCTGGATTAGGATCAGGAGCATATCATATTGTTACTACATTTATGATTGAACAACACAACTCCTCAATAAATTTTTTTTAAAAGTTGCATTATTCCAAACTCTCAGCATTCCTCCCTTCAAATTAGAAACCATATCAAAGCAAAACAATTCATAACCACCTAACGTTGAGGCTGACTCTCTTAATATTTCCATTTATCATCACATACATTTAAGTGTTTAATCAAATTGAGAAAAAAAATAGTTTTTATTACAAGGGAGGAAAGTGTGTTAATACTCTTTAAATCAAGAGATTATAGGCCATGAAAATTGATACAATATTTATCTCTGTACAAAAAGTTAATGAGCCCAGTCGTTAATGAGATCAGCTGTATTTGTAATGGTTGGAGTTGATGAAATCATGTTTGCAGTGCAAATGAGGGCCTTGAAAGAATGGTTTAAGTTGGTATAAGATGACCATGGCTATTTTGCCAGTTCACAGTAAATGTGAACATTTCTCTGAAAGTGTCTACAACTGCAAAAATAAATATAAATCACAAAACTAAGGTTCAATTGTTTTCAAAAGCTACTAGGTAGATAGAATTTCCTTCTAAACTAGAATTGATCATAAGTCAGAGTCAGATTGCTTCCAACTTCTGTCCAAAGGCATTGCTAGAACATGGATTTTGATTTGGGTAGGGGTGGGGGGAACAAGGAGGATAGAAGTATTCTTCAGTGGAAAAAATTTTTTAATCTGAAAGTCAGAGGCTTGTGATGACTTCATTCATTATTTAAAATTAAATCTCTTTGAAATGAAAGACTGCAATTTAACATTATTTAGTCCTAACCAAATATTTTCCAGTTCACTTTACTGGCTGCCTGTGAGCCTGAATAATGTTAGTAACTCTTTGCCCACAGTGGCTGACCTGTCCCAAGACCTGAGAGAAATGGGAAAGCCAACAACAGGAAGCATGTTCCACACATGCAGTTTACTAAGTGCATAAAGCTTACAGAAACCATTTCTGCTCTTATGTCTCCAAAGCTAGACTCAACAGAGCCTTATTCTATGACACCTGAGAGGAAGGTGTGGATAAATAGTTTCTAACTTGGTAGTTCCCAAAGGGAGAGAACACAAAATGATCAATGAAGGTGGGAGAAGAAAATATTAAAAATTCATCTCCTCTATAAAATTTTTAAAGTAAATTTTACTGGTGCCTACGATGTGAATGATGACTAGTATATTCATGTAAGGCATTGTGTATATGAGGCCATCTGACAGAATCTGTGGCCTTCAAGAAGAGAATCAGTTTGGCCAAGGAGTTAAGTTACCCTGACCTCACTCCCTAATACGCTCCAGGTTTCCTGGCCAATGCAACTAAAAAATCAGGGGAAAAAAAAAAAGAGGTCACTGATGCAATGCACAAATGCATATGTGGCATAGAGGGGTAGACAGAAGCTATCCATGGAGGGTATGCGCCCACCTATTTTCATAAATACATTTATTCATTATTCTAATAAAAAGTGATGTTATCATTATTCTAAATAACTATACTAGAATAATAGTATATATATATACATATATATGTATATATATATATTTTTTTTTTTTAAAGCTAAGTTCAGAAGTCTTAGGCTGCCTAAGACTTACTGACCCAACTCAATTAGGCTTTTAACTCATCAGGAAGAGCAGTTTCACATACAAGATGGGAAAGTGTAGCATTCACATACAGTTTCACATACAAGATGGGGCATGTGTTTGCCACTTTCACTTTGAGTAAAAGGGCCAACATTCACTTCACTGGATTTTTAGTGAATCAGTATTTCATTCATTTATTTGTTCCTCATGTCAGACAATCTATAGGCACTGAGAATACAAAATGAGTCATGTATGATAGCTGGCATCAAGTTCTTGTTAAATTTGTAGAAGGAGACTATATATATTCATATAAAACTAATATGTTGAATAGCATTGTAATATGCTGAGAGGTTAAAGTAGGTTACAAAGAAAAAATGGTTCTACTGGAGGTTGGGAGATGGTGAAAACTTGTTTCATGTAAGTGAGATAAGTTCTAGAGTTCTGGTGTACAACACTGTACCACCAACATACCATTCCGTTGATAATACTGTATTGTAGAATTAAAAGTTTGTTAAGAGGGTAGCTTTTGTGTTAAAAAGCTCATATTATAAAAAAGTGAGATTCATTTTTAAAAAGAATCAATTCATAGGTATTACTTTGGGAAAATTGAAGAAGATAGACAATATATCCCAAGCAAAGGAAGTATTATGGGTAAAACATCTTGATACTTCGGGAACTGGAAATATCTCAGCCATGCTGAGACTAAGGGTAGAAGTGAAAAAAAACACATAATGCAACTGAAAATGTAGCTGTGTCAAGATTACAGAAAGCTTCATTTTCCAATGTAAAATGTGGGTTCTTTTCTCTGAACCATTTCCTATTGAACCCTTAGCTTGGGCAACTCTATCTCAATTTATTTCAATCAGTTTCCTCAACTAGAAAATAAGAAGTACTGGTCCCATGCCATCACACAGAATCAGTTGAAAAATTCATTCTGAACCACAATGTTAATAGATTCCTTTATGGTGAAGAAACCAATATTAAATAAAAATTTAAGATCAGTTTGAACTTAAAGTGTCTCCCCAAAGGTTCATCTGTTAAAGGTTTGGTCCCCAGAGAAGTGCTACTGGGAGGTAGTGGAAGCTTTAAGAGACATGACCTAGTGGGAGGTCTTTCGGTCACTAGAGGTGTGCCCTGACAGGGATTGTAGGATGTGGAACATCAGCCCCGTCCTTTACTTTCTTTTTCTCTTTCTCCCTGGTCATGAGGTAAGCAGTCTTGCTCAGTCATGTGGTACCCCACCAGAGACCTAAAAATAATGAGTCCACCAATCACAGACTGAAACCTCCAAAAATGTGAGTCAAATTTATTTTTATAAATTTATTTATCTCAAGTATTTGTTATAGTAATAGAAAGATCAGTCAGTATTTCATTATTGCTGCTTTGGTTCTATTTTGTTTTGCATTTTGTAGTATTGGCCATCGAGCTCAGGACCTTGTGCATGCTAAGCAAGAACTTTATCACTGAACTACAACACAGCCCTTACAATAGGTGTTGAATGCTGTGGAATCCTCTTAGTTCTTTTTTTTTTTACCTTTACACATCTTTTATTTGTCATTTTTTTTTCTTTTCTTATTGAGTTGAATGGTTTTACAATCATAAAAGTATATAAAGTAACAACATACTGTGCATTCGACCGTAAATCTTAGTTACTCCCACATTGCCCACACCTCAGGCTCTTGATTCTTCTATATTATGCCTCTAACAAATATAATTGACTATATATATGTATGGGGAGGCATGTAAGATTGTGAATTTTACAGAATTAAACGATTGCATACATAATATTTGACTTTTTAGGGGGGTAAAGCATATGCTACATTGTCGGTTGTCTCCCTAGATCCCTCACTATCTTCCCTCCCTCTCCCATCCCCCTGCCTCCCCACCTACATGACTATGGTTCCCCTAGATTATGTGTTTCTATGTCCTTGGAGGGTCCAATACATGAGTTTGACTACCTTTCACCCATGCCTGTGTTTAGCTCCAGCCTCCATAAATGAGTGAAAACATTCAACCCTTGACTCTCTGGGTTTGGCTAACTTTGCTTAGCATGATTTCTTCCATTGCCATCCACTTACCTTCAAAGGTCACAGTATCTTTTCTTTAAGGTAAATAGGCTATTTGAGGTAAACCATATGGATAAAGTAATTTGGTTTGATTATTAGAATTAAGATCAATATATCAACTAGCCATGTCAATGTTTGACAAATAGAGATTAAGAAGGGGCATCAAATATCCCTTTCCTTCTTCTATGATTGCTAGCAAATGAAACACACTCCCACTAAAAACTCTCAGTACCATCTCAAAAGGAGCATACTCTAGACATTTTCATGGACATTGAACATTTTCACAATATTACAGCCATAATGATGCAACAATTCTCCTTTAGTTGACCTGCATGAGTGTGGGTGCTTTGGCTTTGGTGTGCTTTATTTCTGAAAATAGAGGAGGCTAATTAATTTGCCCTTTCATAGGCTGATACAAATCAGGACAATAAGCTTGATTTTCATCACTCCGTAACCACAAAATATCTTTTAATTGCATAGAACAGTTTAGAGAGTGCTTTGGCTATTTGACAACACAAATACATAAAAAATTTCAATAAGGAATTATAAAGAACAATGGAGTAAAGAATAAAGTCTGAAAGCACTGATAGTCAAAGTTGACTTCTTAAAAGAGTACATCAAGTGAATAAACAATATACCCATAAAGAGAAAAAAAAGAGAATATTTTAAAAAGCAAGCATTGTCTCTCCTGAATACTCAACTAGACATCTAATGGGACCAATTCTCCTCCAACATCACTCTCACAGCCTGCATTTGTTCTTTGCCCAACACCTTCACTGATATTTGTATTTCATTAGGTTATTTCAGATCAATATTCCTGTCATGACTGGCTAATAACACCACTGAGAGGAAACCATTGGGGAGAACTAGCCAGCAGGCAGCTTCCCTCCTGAAGGTAAAATGAAATGTTGCATTGCCTCTTAAGAATTTCCAAGGTAACTGGAGGAAAGATGTTTTTCTGCTTCTAGTCCCTCGCTTCAAGACAAATCAATAGAGCTTCTCCTTATCCCACTCCTGGGTATTTTCCCAAAAGAGCTAGAATCAGTTTACTACAGAGACACAGTTACATCAATGCTTATAGCACTTCAATTTACTATAACTAAACTAGGGAACCAACCCAGATGCCCCTCACTGGATGAGTGGATTCAAAAACTGTGTGTGTGTGTGTGTGAGTGTGTATACAATGGAGTTGTACTCTGCTATTAGAGAGAACAATAATCATAGCATTTGCAGCCAAATGGATGGAGATGGAAAAAAAAAATTATGCTGAGTGAAATATCCCAAACTCAAAGACTCAAGGACTGAATGTTTTCTCTCATATGTGGAATATAGAATACAATCTAAGACAGACTGAAAGTTAGCTAAGCTAAATAATAACCTCAACATAGGTGAATTTTTACATAAGCAGGGGAACCATAATTATGATGCTTGGGGGAAAAGGAAAGGGGCAGGGAGGGGAGGGAGAGATTAGGGGGGTTATCAATGAAGCTGGAGGGAGGGAGTAGGGGGGTTATCAATGCAGTTGGGAACCCTCAACTCTGATGAGAAGCCCAATTAACATGGGAGTAAAGTAGGGGGAACTTGGGACCAGGGAGTAGTCAAAGGTGGGAGACCATTGACTAGAATCAGCCTTAACTTAGTCAATATTCATATGTTCATAAATGTGTAACAGTGAGTCCCTCCAATATGTAAGACTACGTTGAATAAATTTAAAAAAGAAAAAAGAAAAATTCCGTAAGAATAAAATTCTCTGAGGGTTTTCAGAGTTGCTACTCAAGCTAGAGGATCTTCTAAGGATCTGAATGATTGGATTCAATGACCTTGTGAGTATCAATGGCTATATTTGCTGGTCCACCCTGAGCCAGTCAGAATGCAGTGGGAGGCATGGCAAGCAGGTGAAGAACACCTTCTGTCACTGAGAAGACCAAATCTCTCTTCTCAAGAAAATCAAGAGCATGGAAAAGGATGCCAATAACATAACAGGCATCCTAGAACTCACTGCCTTCTCTCATCCTCCAACTAAACTCCATCACAAACATAGCCGGCAGAAAGATCCTCAGTCTCTCCACAGCCTTGCAGCTGTTCATCCTCACCTGGTTTTTTGTTGTAATCTATGAAATCAGAAAAACCTTCTAAAGAGTTGCAGATGAACTGATTGCGAGCTGATTTATGATCCTTTTTGCACTGGAGAAGTAATTTTATGCATATAACTTCTTTTAAAATTACATGCACATGATTTCAAAGGAGTTCACTGCTTACGAGAGGAGGCCATCAATAAGTGACACTTGTATAATCATTCATTTCAATCAGAATTTTAAAAAAATAGATTAGTGCCACTGAAATTTTTTTCAGCAGCTTTCAAACCTGATTGTTTTTATTTTTATTTTTTCAGAGAAAAAAATAGGATACAATTATTCTCTGGTTTTTACTTTATTTTTACTCATTTTAAGGAAAACTAAAAGAAATTCTACATTTGTTATATGGCAACTATAACCCAGTTCCAGTGCCAGGAACTGGGTTAGCCCATGTATTCACAACACTCACAATCTCTCTAAGGCCACAATTATTTTGTATAAATATTTGACTAAGATCAAACAGCCAATAAGTGACAAAAGAGCTCGTGTTTTAACTCACTGGTCTCATTACAAAATTCTTTCTTTTTTTACAACTTCACACTGCCCTTAGCTTTTTGGAATGAAACTCAAAACTGTCATATAGTTCTCAGTCTGTGAAAGGGATTTTCAGAGTTCTTAAAATAAACTGAGATTATTTACTGTATACTTAAAGTCTTATGGAGCTTATAGTCTTTAAGCTATTTTTTCCTTACTTTTTTGTTATTAAGCATGACTTACTTGGGGAAGCCAGGATACCCACCAGGAACTGTGGATCATGTGTTCAAATCCTCGCTCTGCCAAGCCAGAACAAGTAAACTTGGTTATATGATGTGGTCTTGACCAGTTTTTCCCAGTCATGCATAACATCTGTGCCATTTTTTGCTATATCTGAATCCTACTATTCTATCATTTAGTTAATGTTTTAATCAGTTCTGACCTGCCTCAGTTTTTTTCTTAGTCTTGTGCTAAGAAATAAAATATGAATTTAATGTATTATCAGTATTTTTCTGACACTTAGTAAAATACATGTATAATCAATAAAATAGAAAAATGCTTATCTGTGTGCCATCCAAACATCACACTTTGGGAAACTCTTAGGTAGAGTAAGAATTTGTTTTTCCACTTTTACCAATTTTGTTTGACTTGTCCTAGTCTTAACTTAGACATTCATTCATTTGTTCAAAAAGCATTTCCTGAACACCAAGTTTACATTAGTCCCTGTTCTGGAGACTGATGGCCAGGTGGAGAATGGTTTGGGCCAGGGAGAAAATGAAAACGCGAAGAACTGGTACAGAAGGCTCCTGCTATTACAGTAACCCAAGGAAAGGTGAAAGAGACCAAATGATGTTAGTTATGATGGGAAAGGAGGGATAAATTTGAGACAGTTCAGAAGGAGAATCAATGGAACTTGGTGTTGAATTCAATTCATAATTCAGTTCAGAGAAAGATAGAAATATGATCCTAAAACCATTCAAATATTTAACTGTATTAAATTATGATACTTTCTGGCTTCTTTGACAATCTTAAACACAATAATAAACTCATAAATAAGGGACAAATATGGGGGTTAGGAATTTTGCTCACAACCAGATCTAACATTTGACATATTTTCCAAAGTATACCATTATCAGTCTCCGCCTGGAACAGAAACTGGAAAGGTCACAGAGTCCAGCTGACCTGGGAGTGGGGAAGGGCCAGAAAGGGATTAGATAATAAGAGGCACAAGATCTGTTTACCCAGAAGCGTGGAAACATTTCAAGATTCCACCTATGGTCGCCAACCTCCAGATTATCATCCTGGCTTAAATCCCATTAGTATCCCTCATCTCTCTCAAGCAAGGTGCCCAAGGCATGGACCTGACCTGCATCATCCCTGCTTGAATCCTTCATCTTATCTTTGCTCTCCCGCCTCTGAAATCCAAGCCCTTAAGTATATCAACCCTCCAGAGCACCAGAGACCTTCACACACCTCTCCTTCACCCTGACACACCAGTCTACCCTCTGCATAGCTCCTCCTCTTCTTTTCTCCAGTCCCACCTTAGCAGCAGCATCCTCAGGGAGGTCCCCCCACTTTCCCTTTATAGAAACAGGTTTTCTCTTCACATTCAGTCACAGAATATTGCATTTCTCTTTGATAGTATTAGAAACAATTAGAATTAAGTGATTTCTTGGACAGTTAAGTTTGTCTTTCTTCTACCCTAAACTCACTGAATTATATGAGGGCAGAAACTAGGCCAGCCTGGTTCATCATACTTCCCCAAAATCTCATGCAGAGCTTGCTATTTCAAATGCACTGAAAAGTAATGACCCCAAAAATAGGAAGGGGAAAGAAACCCTACTTATTTGGCTGTTATTGCTGATTAAAGCAAGGTTTGAAACATTTAGATGAAAATAGAGTTAACACTAACTTCAGGATTTATTTTAATCTCACATAAACTTCATCAGAACCCTGAAGAATAGGCATTGTTATCCCCAGGCTTTTAGATGAGGAAGCTGAAGTTTAGAGAGGTGAGAAAAGTGGATCAGGGTCGTTGAGCTAAGTGATCCTCTATTAAGTGGCACAGTAAAGACTAAATATCCTGCCCACCTCTGCTTCCTGACTGGATTATTGACATCTCCCTGGCACATAATGGCACCATCACAATTGCCAGTAGATTACAGATAACAAGACGGTTGAGGAATTTATTAGAAATGCTTACAGTGAAGGACAACTGGTGGCATGCCACAAAATGACCCCCATCAGCCACCTGGGGAGGGGAATGTTATAGTAATTGATGCCCATAAAAAGGTGACCTCCACCCAACAAAACAAATTCGTTTATTCTCAAAGAACTCCATTAAATAAAGAAACATGTGCATATTTTTTCATTAAAATCAGCTATCTTTTAACAGGGCCTTAGATATTTGGCAGACCCATCTCTTCGGAACACTTTCTCCTCCATCCAGATCAATAAAGGCATTACAGTGCTTTGGACCAGACCGTGCAGTTTGACTCAAAACATTGAGTCTCCTTCCAAACCTGAAGGAGACATAAAGATCTGGCAAGCTAGAAAACTAATCCATTGATAACCAATCTGATTAGGATGCTTTTTCCTGTGAAACTGGTGGGTATTGATTCATTTACAGCCAATTAGAGACCTTTTGCTGAGGAAAATCACCCTTATTCTAGCAGAAGTAAACCTTGTAAAGGAGATGGAAACAAAAGATGAAAAAATGACATTGTAGGTCTCCGCAATGATTGTAAAAGCTCACCTCATCGTTCTAGTTTCTTCCCTGGCATTTATCATGCTGTGAAGCTCCAACTTTACCCAGCAGTTTTTCCTAAACACTGGATTTCTGATGGGCACCTTGTCTCATGAAACTTAGCAATACAGATATATCATAAATTTCATGATCATCATTTCTTTACATTGTCTATGAGAACACTGTATTAAGAGAAATTATAGGATGAAGTATTAAAATGCCCAGTATTATGATGAGGTGAACATGCCCAGTGACCAACAGCAGTACAAGTTATGAGTTTTACAGAATATAAAGATTATCATCCATCCTGCTCTCCCAACTAGCAAAAAAAACACTTGGGGAGTACACGTCTTCTCAAAGCTCCAATTCCCCTTCTCAAAACAGAGGAAGAATCACTTTACTTAGGAATCTTTAACAGTATATGAGGGAACTCTTTCAGTTACCTTTTTCGGAACAATTTGTTAGTTTTCTAAATAAGTTGTTTTACCGTATAACTACCTCAACTAATTTTGCTTCTGGACGTTAGCGAGATATCTATCTGAAATGATTTTTAAAAATTTATAAAGTTAAAAAATTAATGCAATTTGTACTGTTCTTGGAGGATGTTCCCCCAACTAAAGACTTTTGATATTGCTACAAATACACCTTTAAATACTATTCACATACACACACACACACACACACGCAGGCATGCAAATAAATGATTTTTTGCATAGATCGTGTTTGTAAAAACTGTAACTTGGGATAGAATTTCCAGTAGAATCATACAACATATAATACCCATACATTTCAAAAAGTATGTAAATCAAACATTTTAGAAGAGAGAGATTATGTACTCTGGAAAACTGAAAATGGCTTTAATGATGGCAAAGACACCAATGGCAAAGATGCTTCTGAAATGTCTGGACCAGATGGGCTTATGAGGTGTGAGAGTAGAAAAAATACCATTTCCACATTGTTGATATGATGTGACTATAGATATTATTATAGATATATAAGTGCCATAAACGGCAACTGACTTTTATCTCAGTTAGTCTAAGTTCTATATATTCAATTTGATCCCAAAATTACTTCAGGAATCTTTTCACTGGGTAAAAGGAAAGGATGATTATCTCTTTTTTTTTCTGAGCCCAAGAATGTATATCACATTTAACTGTCATAAGCTCATTGTTATGTAATAGATATGAGGTGTCCCCCAAAAGTTCATGAGTAAGACAATGCAAGAATTTTCAGAGGTAAAGTGATTGGATTATGAGTTGGGGTCTGATCCCTGATCATTGGGTTCATCCAATGATATAGATTATCTGGGTGGTGACTGGGCAGGTAGGGTATAGCTGGATGAGGTGAGTCACTGGGGCATGCCTTTGGGATTTATATTGTGTCCCTTGTGAGCCAGAACTCTCTGGTTCTTGATGCCACATCCTGAGCTGCTTTTCTCTGCCACACCTTTCCACCATGTTGTTCTGCCTCACCTTGGGCCCAGAGCAACAGATTCAGCCATCTGTGGACTGAGACCTCTGAAAATATGAGCCCCACATAAATTTTTCATTCTCTACAATTTTCTTATAAAGTATTTTGGTCACAGCAATGAAAAAGCTGACTAAAGGGGCTGGAGCGTTGGCTTAGCGGTTACAGCACTTGCCTGGCATGCATGAGGACATGGGTTCGTACCCCATAGCACCATGTATACAACTAAGTGTCACAGGAACAAAAAGCAGATGAAAAACTAAATAAAATCAATTCTCTCTTTCTGTCCTCTCTCTCTCTTTAAAAAAAATTAAATAAATAATTTTTTTAAAAAAAGCTGACTAAAACAGCCATTGCTTAACATATTGTCTAGGATTTCATAATTGTTCAAAAATGTTTAATTAATATATCAGGCAATTAGACATCATTATTACATAACAAAGCAAAAAGGCTGGATATAGCCAACCAAATTCATAGATAGCTCATGAAATCCTTGTTACCCGATCCACTTTAAGTTTTCTAAAGCTAATAACACAGAGAACATGTAAGTGAAAGAAGTATCACAGGTCATCTATTCGAGTCTCTCCATTTTACTGAGGAAGAAATTATAGAGAAATTAAAAGCCTTCATGAGGATAGCTGGGGTTGAACCTTAATCTTTCTGCTAGATGGTATCGCTGAGTTACTTTCCTCATGTAGTATCTCCCTGTCTCCAATTTGCATTTCAAGTTGAAAGCATCCCTTGCCTGAGAATGGTTTCTGTTGAGCAAGACAAACAAATGAATTGAGCCCAAAGACATATGGACAGAGAGACAAGTGTAATTTAGGATACAAATCCAAGCAGATGCCCTAAGCTTTTCATTATTTGTTAAAGGAGTTGACCTCCTAATCCTATACTAATGTATTTGCCTTTTTGGTTTTGACACATCTTCAGACCTTATGGATCTTGGTTCTTTTGAACAATCCCAGACACTATGGGACAGAACTCCTGTATTAGAGAACCAGAAGAACAACACTCAAGAGGCAGCATAACTATGTTAGACCCAGTCATGGCAGACCACACATTTGTATCCAAGAAAAATTAACAGAAGTGCTTCTTTCCTTACATGATATATTCTTTTGTGTGTTTATTGGTTTAAATTGACATATATAATTGTACATATTGACCATATGCAGCATTGTTTTGAAGTATATATACATTGTGGAATGATTCAGTCTAGATAATTAACATACGCATTGCCTCACATAGTCATCATTTCTGTGGTGAGAACATTTTACATGCACTTTCTTAGCACTGTTCAAGAATAAAATATATTGTAAGGACTGTGAAGGTAGCTCAGTGAAAATGTGTAAGGCCCTGAGTCTGATCCCCAGTACTAGAGAAAGAAAGAAAGAAAGAAAGAAGAAAGGAAGAAAGGAAAGAAGGGAAATAGAGAAAGAAAAATATCATTCACTGTAGGCACCATGTAGTACAATAGATCTCTTGCACTTAATCCTCCTATCTAACTGAAATTTTGGAAACTTTGATGGACATTTCAATACCTGCCCTCCATCCCACCACCCCCATCCTCTCTACTTTGATGAGATTAATTTTTTTAATATTTCACATCTAAATGAGATCATGCAGCATTATGGTTTGGTTCTTAAATGTCTCATGTGTTGAATGCTTGGTCCCCAGGTAAAGGCACTATTGGGAGGTGGTGGATATTAGGAGGTGGAGCTTAGTTGGAGAAAGTAGATCATTAAAAGTTAACCTGGCCCCTTCCTCTTTCTCTCTCTGCTTCACAGCCACCCTGAGACGAGCATTGCTTCATCACGTGCTCTCTACCCGTGATGTTCTGCCTCACTACAGCCTCCCACCTACTGAAATAAAAGCAAAGGAGCCATCAGTCACAAATTGAAACTTCTAAAACAAGAAAGAAAGAAAATAGATCTTCCTTTCTTTTAAGTTGTTTGTCTCAGGCATTTTATCATAGCAATGCAAAACTGACTAATGCACGCAATATTAGTCTTTCTATGCCTGGTTCATTTCCTCACTTAGCAAAGTATTCTTCAGATATTAATGCATATTATTATGAATGACAGAATTTCTTTCTTTCTTATGATTGGAATAGTATTCTGTTAAGTATATACACATCATCTTTATCAGATCATCCACTGATAGATAATTGGTCTGATTACTTATCTTGGCTCTTGTGATAATGCTCCAACAAATAAGGAGTGCAGATATTTCTTCCACATACCAATTCCATTTCCTTTGGAAAAGAGAATGCAAATTAAAACCACAATGAGACATCACTTCTCATGTGTTAAAGTGGCTGTTAAAAAACAAAACTAGCAAGTGTTGTTGAGGCAGTGGAGAAAGAAATACACACTGTTGGTGGGAATATAAGTTAGTACAGCCATTATGAAAAATAGTACAAAAGTTCCTGCAAAAAAAATTAAAAGTAAAACTACTGTATGAAGTATTCTTTAAAAAAAAAAAGATGCTGTAGGTCTCCAATAGGGATTCACAGATGGAAATATCCACATCACATTAACAATCCAAGAAGAAACACCAAATGGTGAGTTTTAAAAGTCCGTTTTAATGCTGCTAATATTATTAAAATATGAAAAAAGAAAAAATTACTCCAGCATTGCTTTTCTTCCTCTAATCTCTTACTTTCCCTGCTCCTACTAACTCATACTAATACCCCCAGTGTGTCTTAAACTGTTTCCAGACTATTGACTCTATTAAATTTGCAAAAAAAAGCCTTGAGGTAAACTCTTCCATTTGAAGACCTGTGCTATGTACATACTAAGTACACACATTCCTAGAGAAGTCTTCAAGAAAGGGTGCCATGATCTCTACTAACACTGCAATGGCATAAATGCCTCAGCTGCTAAGCAGACGTCCTTCCAAACACCTTCATTGATCTATACAATCTTCCTACAACCTTGGCACAGATGAAGAAATTGAAGCTTAGGTCAAGTAATTTACCAGGGCCAAACACAAGCACTAAGTGTTTCTGAGATTTAAATGTGGGCATGCTGGTTCCAGGGTTGGTGCTCTGAAATATGCTAGAATTCTACAACTGAATTTGCAGATTGCTGTCTTTACAGACTTTGCGGACTCCTTTTTTAAAAATTTTACCCTAACAAAGAATTTTCTCAATTGAGAATTTTCTCAATACTCATCTTGCAATTCGGGCTACTATTTCTATTATGTAAATTATTCTATTATGAAATAAAATAATCTATGTGTTATAGAAAACATCAAGATTCAGATGGATCTCCCCTATGAGGGGCTCAAAATATAGGTAAGTGTGCAATTGCTCTAGATCCCCACGTAGTTTTAACTTTGTGGATTGTTTAAGTACCAAAGGTTTTTTTTTAAGTATCCAGGATGAATTAAATAATAAAATAAGACCTGGCATGAATTACAGCATCTGAATTCATTTCTCCAACTAGTGTGTTTGTGGGCCCAAGGTTGAAAGCAATTAGGTGTGAATTATTACACCATCTTCCATGCCCTGGACGGTTTTATGATGATTATAAAATTTTATTATTAATGGCTCACTGTTTTGGAGGAGTTGTTAATTTAAACATATATATTTATATTGTTAATTAATGAATAGGACAAAATTAGTTTGGTGAAATCTTTCTAGATACCAGAAACCAAAGGGGAGTAGAAAAGATCTCTCTGACAACCGGTGTAGCCTGACCCAAGATAGGAGATAGAATACTGCATCTCCATCAGAGATGCCATGGCTGTAGAGCTATGTGGTGCTTTCTGGTCTATCTTGTCAATATTTGTTGTTTCAAAGATCAGGAAAAATGAGTAACTTTCCCAGTATCACACCATTAGTGACATAGCCAGGTGAGCTCAGTCAAAATAGGTGGCTCCTGATTCTCAGTGCAATGCCTTTCATTTTCAACAATTAGACTTGAACTAATAACTGGAAAGGCAAACACAAAATTGCTAGATATGGTAGACAAGAAAATCATAAAAGAAAAATAAAAGTTTGGATTTAATTTGGATAATCTGTCAAATTAAAGCTAGGTCGGATATAAAAAGAAGTGTTGAAAGAGTAAAAGGGATCAGAAGTATGTGCTCAGCTTTCTGTTGATTCAATAAGCAGAGACTTTCAAGATGCAATATTGAAATTACATAAAAACACATGGGAAAAATTAATGCTTTCCTAAGCATGCATTTTCTATGTCCTGAGACCACAACTGGACAAACCAGCCTGACCCAGAAGCGCTGCAGATAATTATTGGCATGAGCCCAAGTAACGGCCACATATAACTCCACCTATGGGTTTTCTCTTGACAAGTCTTTTACCTCCTTTACATCCCTCATCCCCAAAATGCTCTTTTCTTCCTGCTCACTGAAGGGTAAAGATATTTTCTTGGACAAATTCATACATAAAGGAGCAATTGAAAACCGATTGAATTTTTCCATGGGTTAGGCAAGGGAAAGAAGTACAATCCTTGGAAACAAAGTTTGTTATCAAATAAACTGGTGATAGAAGCAACCATGCAGAACTGCTGGTACAGTGAACAGAAGTCTATCTATCTAAACAGGAAAGCAGGGTCTCATTCCTTGGAATTCTCACGGGAGCCTTAGGCAAGTGGCTAAAATGAATTCGACTTCGAGAGTATAGGTATTTGAGCAACTATTTTTTCCTTCTCTTAGAATCCTAATGTTTGCCAGGCAAAACCATGACAAAAGCCATCATCAGTTCCATCTAACTGAGCAGTGATTGACAGCACCCTTCCAACTCAGCTCTTAGCTGTTTCTGATTGAGTTATTATCTGATGTGGATCCTCCCAAGTTACTATTCCAGTCTCTTGATCAGAGACAGAAACAGTTCATCAGAGAAGGGACACATTTTCTAGAAATGAATATGCTATACTTTAGGATCAGTATTACACTCTTTTGGCTACTGAAAATATATTCACCCACTTGAACCATGGCATCATCTAAATCCCTTGTACCTAGAAAGCAAAGGACTTTCTCTGGCCGTTAAAGTCCAACAACATTGAGATTTTCATACTACCAAATAGTTTTCCATTGTGAATTCAATGAAGATGATAAATAATTGGAAAATGAAATAAATTGTTCTGTTAAGTAAAGCCCTTACTCATGTAATTCTATGGAATAGATAATATTTTGTGATATTTCCTTCCTCCTCCATAAACACTCACCTTGAGTACTTATATAATAGGGAAAAAGATTGTCTATTGAATCACATTTGAGTTGCAAAACCTAGAACCCTAGTCTTTCCTCTTATATTCCTAAAATGTCTGTATTCATTCCATCAAATAAAAGTCAAAAACATTCCATTTCCCAATTCAGAAAATTACCAATAATTTAGAAATCTTTAGTTTTCATGTTTTATGTTAGCACAGATCTCCATCCTTAGTCTGCAAGGGTGGAACCATATCTTAATGTGACAAAACCTGATATACTGCACTGTAGAAATGAGTCTTATTCTCTGAGTTCTAATCTTTGGAAATTACTTGGTGCTGCTAACAGGTTTCCATTTGTGCCTTGTCCTACAGTGCCATCTTTACCTCTGTCTTCAGTCTATTTATTAGACTTTGATGCTGTGAAAACAAATTTCAAATAAGAGATATGATTTATTATGGGGCAAAATGTAAATACCATAGCTAAAAATGAATCATTCCATAAAGAGGAATAATCACTATAGGAAACACAGAAGCACAACTGCATTTTAGAGTTAGATATGAAATACAGGGGAGAGATTGTAGCTCACTGGTAGAGTGCTTGCCTAGCATGCTCAAGGGCCTGGAATCAATCCTCTCCCTCGAAAAGCTGAAGGACCCCATTTTACCAGCAAAGACAAAGACAGCACAGGAGGAGAGGCCTGCGAACCCACGTTAGCTTCCCCACCACAGCATTGGCTCTGTACGTGAAGTTGAAATTCTTTTAAAATGTTTTATTAAAACCTTTCCCCCACAGAATGCATTTTAAGGAGAAAAGGGCCAACCAAAGACAATATATGATGATAAAAATCCAGATCATTTCCTAAAAATATATTTTCAGAAACAATCTGACCAAATCCCAAAAAATAGTTTTTCCTTATTCAGGTCCTTCTTTTTACATAAAGTTTCAGTCACTTAAATAAGATTCCTTCTTTCTCTTGATATATTCTTACTTGGGCGACTTAGCAAATTTGAAAGACTCCAAGGAAGGAAAACAAAATGTTACAGAAACTTGCTTTGTTTCAAACTAAGTCCAACTTGAAAGTTGTTAAGTGTTACTGAATTTTTTAAATACATTGTTGAAGCCTTTAACACTGATACACTGACTGATACACTAACACAGTTACATTAGGGCAGTGTCTGGTTTAGTGTGTTAAATGCCTGGACAGTATATATTTATGTATACAGTAAACATAAAATAGCCTTATATAATTCACTGCATCCCTATGGATGTTTTCCTGCATTTTGCAGATGAGACATATAGGACTCAGTCCGCAAAGCGATAAGTAACATTGTCCTATCCCAGAGCTAGTGCTCCTAACCACTCCTCTGAGCTGCCACTGCAGCAGCGCCTAAGTTGGACATAACTGAAGTTGGGAGGCCAAAAATGATGCTTTCTCTCTTCATTTCCAAACTCCAGGCCACTCCTGAAAAGGAAGGAAAATAAAAGTTTTTGCTTTTGAAAACAATTATGGAAAAAGATTGGAGTTCTAGAAAATCACCAATCACCCAACTATGTGATTTTGGGAAATCATTTTACCTCTTTGAAAATCAGAGAAATGGAGAAAATGATACCCCTCATGTAGCACTGTGAGGATATAGGAAACCAGGCCAGAAGAATGCACTGCGCAGCTCCCTTAGCACTCTAGAAATGCGCGTCTGTGATAGTTAGTAAGCAGTTCGCTTAGCACTCTAGAAATGCGTGTCTGTGATAGCTAGTAAGCAGTTCACTTAGCGCTCTAGAAATGCGCGTCTGTGATAGTTAGTAAGCAGAGCAGTGTTTTTTGAAAGGCAAGTGCATCTTTCTCTTTTGTAGAAAAACCATCACTTTTTGGCTGAAAGAGGACAAGATGTTTATGATAATTCTCCTCACCTAGAGGTAAAAGGGCTGACAGAGCTGAATATACTGTGGTCCCACATTCATAAAAGTGATCTTTACACATCACAATAACCTGGACAGATAGCATGATATATTTAGACTGTGAAGTATTAGGCTAGCTCAGTATTCAGAGTCTGCAGTTTTGGTGAACAAAACAGGAATTTAACTTAAATTAAGGTTTTAAAATGCAATCCATATACATACGATGAATTACCATAATTAGTACACATTGCAATGATTACAGAAGTTCCAGGGACCAGGCCTCCATGAATCATCAAAAACTCATAATAAGAACAGGATTTCTTGATTTTATTTTCCCAAATTCTCATGTTCTTTTTCAACACTTCACAATGTGTACTCTTGAAAAGAAAGAGAACATCCTATCCCTTTTGTCAGTCTTGGCTGACACTATCCTTTGGCTGAGAAACTACTTTTGGTTTTCTTTCTGCATAGAAAGGAGGAGCACACATGGTGTGTCCCAGTTAAACCTCAGCTTGTCCTCTGCTCAGCAAGGGCCTTTTTTTCTGCTAAGATAGCAATAAAAACGTGCCACAGGCAGGATGGCGTAAACAACAGAAGAGTATTTTCTCAGAATTCTAGAGACTAGAAGTCCAAGCCTGAGGTGTGGCCAGGGTTGTTCCCTCTGAGGTCTCTCTCTTTGGCTTGCTGATGACCATCTTCTCCCTGTGTCTTCAAACTGTCTTCCTTCTGTGTGTCTGTGTTCTAATCTCTTCTCCTTATTTAAAAAACACACACAGAGAATTACACTGGGTTAGGACCTACCCTAATTTCCTTATTATGACTACTAATTCCAGTATTTGAACCATCTGTGTGTCTGGATTGTCTATTTTTTCTACTGATTCTTACATGTATTTATTTGTCTCCATGTTTGCCCAACTGCCCTTGATTGTGATCCTGTGACTGGAATCTAAAAATTGCTAATACAGGGGCTGGAGCAGTGGCTCAGTGGTTATGGCACTTCCCTGGCATGCATGGGTACTCGAGTTCAAACCCTAGCACCACATACACAATGAAGTTTCGGAGCAACAAAAGCCACATGAAAAACTAAATTCAGCTAATTCTATCTCTCTCTCTCTCTCTCTCTCTCTGTCCCTCTGTCTTTAAAAAAATTGCTAATACAAATACTTTAAGGTCCAGGATAACGCTAACATCTTTTAGAAAGGATTGTTGTTTGTCCTTGCAGGGCACATGTGGGTGTTGCAATCAAACTTCATATAAATTCAATTTCAGACATCAAGATTTTTCTAAGCCCACAGGATAACCGGATCTGAGTCATACTCCATGTGAATGGAGATTTTCTTCTGGTTCACCCTTATTATTAGGATATAGCCTTTGGGTCCCAATCCAAAAGAGCTGGGCTTACCTGATGCTCTATCCTGTTTAGATTTCCTATCTATCTTTTGTGCTCCAAATCCCCCAAGTCTCTGAGATTAGAGATTGTGCTTATTCATCTTTGACTCCCAGCACCAACCACTGGGTCTGGCACCTAGTAGATACTAACAAACATGTTTGGAATTAATGCTGAACCAAGCATGTTTTACAAATCTAACTCCATATTACTAAGTCTATGAAAAGTGATTGAGGGATGAGACCCTTGAAAATCCCCATTTTCATTTGTTGACCAATATAAATCGACAGTTTGGGAGAGAAAGATATCTACTTCATCACAAGTTAAAAGTTGGATGTACAATAAGCCACACAGGTGTACATACAATATGATTTTATTTCTCCATTATTCCTCCATCGCAATCCCAAATATTTCAGCCCCTGAAACGAACTGAGATTTGGTACCCATAGGTTCATTTCTTTGAGGTAAGACAGGGTTTCTCTGAAAAGATAACTAAATTTTAAAGATGTTAAAAAGTGCTGTAGTTTGGATCTGGAGTGTCCTTCAAAGGATATGCTAAAGGTTTGGCCACTAGCCTGTGGCACTCTTGAGAGGTGGTGGTACCTTTGAGGGGTAGGGTCTAACAGAGCGAAGCTAGATCACGGGGTCATGACCTTGAATATGGATGCTGGATTCTCTCTCTCTCTTTCTCTGCATTCTTGCCACCATTAAGTGAGCAGCCTCCTTTGCCACATCCACCCACTCTAATGTACTATGCTGTCACAGGCCCAAAACAATGTGGACAGGTGACCATGGACTGAAACCTCTGAAGTTGTGAGGCAAAATAAACCTTTGTTCCTTTAACTTCTCTATCTTACATATTTTGGTACAGTGATGGAAAACTAACACAAGAAGCAGCATCAAACCACACACACAGACACACACACAAGCACACACATACACACACACACAAGCGCACACACACACGTGTGCAAATTAAATTATCAGTATATGTTGAAGATACCAGAGCCCTGAAGAAATAGGACAGGGAGCTGGATAAGGTTGTTAAGAAGAGATTGGAGAAAGTGATAAAAAGAGAGATAATCTGCACCAAAGATTTGAAAGGGGAGCAGAGTATCAGCTCCTAAGGGGAATGGTAGAACATCTAGGAAAGTGGTTGGCAGCAGTCTTATTTGCACTGACAGATTATATGACACAGGCAGGTTTCTGCTGTTGTTTCCTTTGTCTGGAGCTACCCAGGAGGCAATGGTTGGACACATAGCCAGCGTCCTGCTGCTTTTTTGGAGTTGTAGTTTGCCTTGCAAAGGAATCTTCATTTTTATGCCCCAAAAAACATATTCTAGTGGCCTCCTGTGATCAAAGGGAGAAATTACTCAAGTTCCCAGTTGAAGGCAGCAAACCAGGTACATGTTGTGATATATTCCAGGGAATCCTCGGGGGGCATCTACTGATTCTGCTTTCCTATGATGATACTTTAAACAAGAACAGAAACTCGTGCCAAACTTAATGCATTTTTATGACCAGAATTGAAACAAGAGTGGCAAATGTCCCTCATTCTTTTATACTGGGTCATGACTGTAATCTCATGGCTCTGCTCAGATGTCAACCTTTTGACTCAAAGGGCAGGTGGCTGACACAAGAGTTCATTCTTGTTCCATCTCCAATTTGTTCACTGTGCAGTAAAGAAGGGTGTCTCCATCATAAAACAAGGCAAGCACCTTTCATTTTGCATTTGACTCCTGCTGTGCACAATAAAGTGATGCAGGTCAACCTCCCATGGCTTAATCTTTTTGTTGAGTTATTACCAGTACTTTGGTCCTGTGATATGGGAGCATATATGCACACATGCACACACACACACACACACACACACATACTCCAACAATAATTGCGAGCATATTCAGTCACTTGATATGCTGTGTGTCAGATGCAACTCTCCTGAGAGTTAAAACAAACAGCACCTCTGCAGCCTTGTTTATGCAGAATCTAATCTGAAATCTTATTCTGAACAGCTAATTAAGGAAAAAAATTTATATAACTCAATGTTTATACATACCAGACATATGTCTTATTTTACTTTTCTGAGAACAAGAGATTATATAACCTACAGAGTTAGTGAGTAGTCCTTACTTCATGTAACTGGACACAAATGTACTACCTTGACTTTTGCCTTGCTGAAATTTCAGCCATATGCTCTCCAAATATAGTGGTGAGATGGGAAGCATCTTAGAGTAGGTACTGCCCCCTCCCCAAAGTGCTGCAGTGGAGAAGGGTGCATGGTGCGCAGGCGCAGCATGGAGGACAGCTGCTTCTGACTGCCATGAGGAGGGCAGTGGAGAGGATGATTATGCAGCCTCAGGTTGGAGAGGATGGAAACCATCCCCTTCACCTAGCTGCTATATCAGCTGCTGTTTTACCCTTTTTTACTGTGTTGCAGTGAAGGGCAAGGGGAAGAAGGCGGGTTTGTGCAGAGGCTCCACCCAGCACAAACCTTGGCAGCAGCCCATTCCCCACAGTGCCATAATATAGGATGGTACCAGGGCAGTGAAAGAGACCACAATTGTCTTGGGCCCCAGCTTTACTGTTATGCAGTAGACTGGAGTCGTAAGGATCTGTTGGACATCAAATGTACATCCGACCCTGGACCTGATGTGCTACTTGAGACAGTCTCTGTTGCTGGTAGATTTGAAATTTGTTTTCAAAGCCACCTTTTTGTTTTTATAGATTCTCTTTTTATTGTATTATGTGGTCTCTTTTCAAAATATATTCAGTATCCTGTACATACTCCCCTTCCCACATGTAGCCTTTGATTATCTACTTTCGAGATTTGATAATTTAACAGGTGCATCCATCATCAAGAGTATTATTTTAATCTTCTCATGTCCCATTTTAATTCCACCAAAGAGATAGTTTTAGTAAACTAGGGGTGTCAGGGTTTGCTTCCTACCAAAGTGTCAATTATTGGACCGTCTTGGAACTCCTCTGGACTGACAGCAGGATTGCCTACACCTGAGACGAACTACAGAACAGCACGTGCCAGAGGTGGAAGTCCAGGTCAAACGTAGAAGGACAGCTTCACTGAGCAATCAAGAGTGTCAGTTGTACCCAAGGTGTTCTCAGCAGCAACGAGTACCTGTGGTGAATTTTCAGGCAGAACTGAGGCAGGCATTCTTAGCCGAGACATCAAGAGGCGGTTAAAGCAGAATCAGAACATCAAGCTAGCTGATTTCAAGGAAGAAGAAAACAGGCTCTGTCTACCCTTTGTGACGCTTCTGCACAGCTTGCATTGTTTCTAGGAGAACCTGCATATACCTTTATCTGTAGCCTTCCCTTAGGTATTAAGGATCCCAAAATTTTATTGTTGACGTTGACTTTGGTGGAACAGCAATCATGACCGTGGGCAAGAGTAGCAAGACGCCCAGCACATTGATTATAGAATGAGACGTATCCTACAAGACGGCCGAACCTTCATTGGCACCTTTAAAGCTTTCGACAAGCATATGAATTTGATCCTCTGTGATTGTGATGAGTTCAGGAAGATCAAGCCAAAGAATGCAAAACAGCCAGAACGTGAGGAAAAGCGGGTTTTAGGTCTGGTGCTGTTGCGTGGAGAGAATTTGGTATCCATGACTGCGGAGGGGCCACCCCCTAAAGATACTGGTATTGCACGGGTGCCACTGGCTGGGGCTGCAGGAGGTCCTGGGGTTGGAAGGGCTGCTGGCAGAGGAGTACCAGCAGGTGTGCCAATTCCCCAGGCTCCTGCTGGATTAGCAGGCCCAGTTCGAGGAGTTGGAGGTCCATCCCAGCAGGTAATGACTCCACAAGGAAGAGGCACTGTAGCAGCTGCTGCTGTTGCTGCTACCCCCAGTATTGCTGGAGCCCCAACACAATACCCACCTGGACGGGGGACTCCACCCCCACCTGTAGGCAGAGCAACTCCACCACCAGGCATTATGGCTCCTCCACCTGGTATGAGACCACCAATGGGCCCACCAATTGGGCTTCTCCCTGCTCGACGGACACCAATAGGCATGCCCCCTCCTGGAATGAGGCCCCCGCCACCAGGAATTAGAGGTCCACCTCCCCCAGGAATGCGTCCACCAAGACCTTAGAATACTGTTGATTCATCTAAGTCACTTTTCTCCAAGTCACTTTTCTCCCTGCTATATGTCTTGTGAAATTGTGTAGCTTGTTTGTGAGCTTTTTGTCCCCTCTTTCTGCATTGATAATAGATAATAAATGCAAAGAGCAATTTAAAAAAAAAACAAATGTACTACCTTTCTAGGGGCTGCAGGGCTAGGGTTCATAACCTTTCACGGTCACAAGCCCACTTCAGAGCCATGGATTCAGTCTACCCAAAATATGCACACACCCAGACATTTTGTTCTATATCAAGGATTTTAGTGATTCCAATATCTATTCTAATACTAACCATACATTTTCCAAAGGTTATATCAACGGGTAAAATCCTGTTAGCAAAAACTTTGCAGTTCTGTTTTAGTGATTCCAATATCTATTCTAATACTAACCATACATTTTCCAAAGGTTATATCAAAGGGTAAAATCCTGTTAGCAAAAACTTTGCAGTTCTGTTTTAGTGATTCCAATATCTATTCTAATACTAACCATACATTTTCCAAAGGTTATATCAATGGGTAAAATCCTGTTAGCAAAAACTTTGCAGTTCTGTTTTAGTGATTCCAATATCTATTCTAATACTAACCATATATTTTCCAAAGGTTATATCAATGGGTAAAATCCTGTTAGCAAAAACTTTGCAGTTCTGTTTGAGTTATTCCTTTCATACCAGATTTTCCTGTTTGGGATATTGCTTGAAATTATACAGAAATGACCATTTTCTTGGTATAGAAACATTTAGCAAATAATTGTGAATAGATGAGATGAAATAATGAGTGAATAAAGGGTTTTATTCTACCTTATTTGTTACTAGACCACTGCCTGAATGTAAATGTAACTATGAAGACTATAACTAATGTTCTCAAGTATATCTTTGTGTTCCAAGTCAATGAGCTTGTTACAGAATGCTCTAGAAAGTGCTAGAAATTTTTTCTCAAAGGTTTGGATGCATTTGATTATGAACTTTTCAGATGCCTGGGCTCCAGCCTCAGGACCTTCTATCCCATAATTCATGTCCTCTGGGGAGCATAGCATGGAAAGTGAGTAATGCCCCATTGTTATGTCCAGGAACCTGAGTTTCCAGTGCTCAGACATGAACATCTTGTCAATAAACAAGACAGAAATATGTGGTGTCACACAATCAGCAAAATGTCAGTATGCCCTCAAGATCACTGAAAACAAAAAAGCTACCTGTCAGAGCTCTCTGGGTCTCCTTCCTCATTCACTAGACAAAGACAGTCATCTCTTTAGCATAAGGTCCTAAACTAGACTCTATAGCACTTGCAATCTTGCAGATTGAAGCAGAATTCCCTGGTGTGCTCAGTCTGGTTGGCATCAGATGGGAATTACAGCCAAGTGAATTCTCCATATTGTAACCCTATTATCTGTCTCCCCTTCCATCTATCTCTCCTGTGCTGTGCATGGTTGGGCCTTATGGAAAGTTATCATTTGGATGCAAAACAATTATCCTAAAACAGTTAGCCAGAGTGGTCTGGACACACAGATTTATCTTCCCTCTCCTTCAGTGAAGAACATCTATCTTCCATGACCTCTTGATTACTGAAGCCTTCAGAATATATTCTTTGGTCTGTGACACTGTGCACAGTGCTGGGCTGAGCATTAAATATCACCCTCTATGATTAATTGGAAGTTAATTAAATCTATCACTGAAACAATGGGAAGGCAATGAGCTATGTAATCATTGCAATAGTAAATGAAATGATGTACAGGTCTCTCCATCTCGCTTATTGACAATGATGGAGGGTGGCAGTCCTCGGGTGCCTGGTGAGGCTTGCTGCCTGACCTCACAGGCCAGCTCTCACTTTCCAGAGAGCCCAGGGACAAGGCAACTAGAAGCATGTTCTGGCCTCTCTTCCTGGGGCCTCTGAAGTGTCCTTTTCAAGGTTTTGCATTCTTGAATAATCAGCTGGATAAGTTCTGGGAATGGCTAAAGAAGCCATGCAAATGATGGCTGATACTACCACCAGATAGCTGCAGAGAGAACCTGGCTTCAAACTTCAGGTCCCCTCCAAACTCGATGAAGAGAGATACATGTGTATTAAATGTCTAGTATGTTCACCCTTATTTAAAACTCCAGAGTGCTCCAAGTTCTTTCACAGGCCTAATGGCATTTGGCCCTCGTAGACCCTCACGTATTGGGAAAACTGTGAAACAGGTCCAGTGGCTTGCCTGAGTTTACATAGCTGGTTAGTGACACAAGCAAGTGAAGCTGATCAGAGACCAAAAGAGTGGAGGAGACACAGCCACATCCTTAGCTCTTATTTCCAAACTTGACTTAATCCGTAGGTGTGAGGACACAGAAGCCCATGAGGCTTGCAATGACAACTCCAAATTTCCAGATTACTGCAAGTCTCCGGGATCCAGAGTGTGATACTTCAGCATTTAGTATCCATGTTAACTTGGACCACAGAGTCGTTACCCAGGTATTAATTTGTCTTAGTCTGCTCAGGCTGCCATAATAAAATTCCACTGACGGATAACTTAAACAACAGAAATGCATTTTCTTACAGTTTTGTAGGATGGAAGTCCAAGGTCAGGATATAAGCGTGGTTGGGTTTTTGTAAGGACTCTTCCTGGCTAGCAGACACTGCCTTGTCTCTGTCTTCCCACAATGGAGCCTCCTCTCAGAGTTCCAGCCCTGTGGCCTCTTAGGGCTCCCTCATTTAACCATAATTACCCCCTAAAGACCTTGTCTCCAGATATAATCATATTAGGGGATAAGATTTCAATGTATACAGTTGGTGGGGGAACCCGGCTCATAGAATAATTCAAAAGTTGATTTTTTAAAAATCACTCAATAAGAATTTAAAAATTAAACTCTAGTCAATCAGCATTTTAAATTTCCATTTTTTTTCCTAGAAATTATTAGGTGGAAGAGCATTTTCAGTCCTCAGGATTACCTTGGAATCCACCCTTCCTGAATTTTTCTTCCCTTTCTAATATGATAATTCCTAAGTTCTGATAGCAGGCCTCTTCTGTCCTTACCTTCTCTGATCTCCACTGGGGGCCTAAGGAGAGAATGTAGTTATCAACATGCTGTAGGTCTAATGGTCTCAAGAGATCCTTAAAAAGATCAAAGCACTATTTTGTGATCAATTATAAACAAATTAATTAAACTAAGATCCCTTATCACAGTAGGTAAGTTTAATGTTGTTTTTAGCAAGCCAGTCAGGTGAACTTCTTATCACTGGCAGACAAGAGATATCCATCCCCCAAAGGCATTTTCCTTTCTCTTCCTCTCCCTGCTCCAGACACATGATCTGGCCCAACTGTCCAACATCACCTCAACAGATATTGTGGGCTTTCAGAACTATCACACTGGGGTACTGGAGCGGTGGCTTGGTGGTTATGGCGCTTGCCCGGAATGCTCAAGTACACGGGTTCAAACCCCAGCAACCCACGTTCACAACTAAGTATCAGAGCAACAAAAGCCATGTGAAAATTTCAATAAAAATTGATTCTCTCTCTCTCTCTCTCTTTCTCTCACTGTCCTTCTCTCTTTAAATAAAAAAAAGAACTATCACATTAAGTCTGATTCCAAAATTTGGTCCTACTCCAGTTTTGCCCAGGAGATCACTATAAAGGACACAGACACTCAAATCAGAATCTGTTCAAAAAGAGGTTCTGGAGGAGTCATAGATGTGCACACCTTGCCAAGGGGTCTTTGGTCTTGTTCCCTTGCCTTGGAGTATTCTTCCACTAAGAACCTGTACAGCTAGCATCCCTACCTCGTTCAGGTCTGATTAGATGCCCTCTGATCAAGTTAGGCTTTCTCCAATCTTACTATCAGAGTGATGTCACCTTGCAGCCTGTCACTTTCTAACATTTTAGTCCATTTTTCTTCTAGAATACTAATCACTGCCTGTTTTAGTCAGTTTTATTGCTGCTGTAACTAAAAGACCCGACAAGAACAATATTAAGAGGAAAAGTTTATTTGAGGGTCATGGTTTCAGAGGTCTTATTCCAAAGAAGGCCTGCTCCATTCCTCAGGGCTTAAGGTGAGGCAGAACATCAAGGCAGAAGAGTGTGGTGGAGGGAAGCAGGTCGAGGCATCACACCAGGAAGCAGAGAGAGCAAGTTCAGCTCACCAAATATATACGCTAAAGGCACATCCCCAATAACCCACCTCCTCCAGCTACACCCCACCTGCCTTCAGTTACCACCCCATAATCCCTATCAGGGGATCAATAAGGCTCCAATACTCCAATCATTTCACCCTTAGCTTTCTTTCATTGTCTAACACATGAACTTTAGGGGGACACCTTTCATCCAAACTATAACACTGCCTAAAGCAATATTATTCATTTGTTTATTTTCTATCTTCCCCATTATAATGTCAACTTCATTAACTCAGGTGGGCTGCCTATTTTTGTCTGTATCCATGAGCTTTGCATACTGCATAGCACATACTAAGTGCTTTAGTGAATAAATGAATGAGTGAATGAACAAATTTAAGGGGCAATGCAAGGCAAATAAGTAGATCAGCATCATAAGCTCAATGCAGCCATGGAAACAGACGACATAACTGAAGTATTTAATTTCACTAGCAAGCTGTATACTTCAGTCTACTAACCTAACCTCCTTCTACCCACTCATTTATCTATAGTGAATGCCCTTCCAGTCCTAAAGTTCTACAAGCCATGATTTCAATGCTTTGAATTTAAGGATGATGATGAACTAACACATTGCCAACTTAAGGAGCCCTTATTCTGATTCAATCAAAAGGGGCCAGGCAGGGACACTTGGAATAGATAAAGCATGAGTATCTTTTGAGTTCCGATTTCTTAACATTGCAGGCCAGCTTGAAGCTATCCCAAGATGCTCAATAGGATTGCGACTAAAATCCAATGTAATTGTCTTGATTCTAATCCTGTGTTTTCTCCACATTTTCACATTATTCATCTTCTATAAAAACAAAACAATTAATTCACCCCAAATTAAGGAAATAAAAAAGTTCCATCTAAAATCTATTTGTTAAAAAATGAACAGGATTAGGGGTTGGGGATTTAGCTCAGCAGCAGAGCGCTTGCCTAGCACGCACAAGACCCCGAGTTTGATCCTCAGCCCTGAAAAAAAAAAAAAAGAACAGGATTAAAAGGAGAAAAGAAATCTCAACAGAAAACTTCCCTAGAAAAATTTTATATGGCAAAAAGATGATAAATACGGGTGACCCATTTAAGCTCAAAGAATGAGTTGAGCTAATATAAGTATATAATTATGTTGCTGATGTCACTTCTGGTCATAATGATTTGGAGCATTATAGCCAAGAGAATGTTATTAAAGTGGTTGGAGAAGTTTTTGTTTACCTATTTAAGCATATTGACTTAAAGACTCTGGGCAAATGTACAAAATGCTCATTGGAATTGCAAATTGAATCCATCAGCTAACGTTACTTATTTTTAAGTCAAATTTGGAATTCCAAGCCATTAATTCATAAATAGCCTTCTGTAGAGTGTATGAATTAGCCTATCACAAAGATAATATAACGTTATTGAACAACATAAAATAACTTCCTTTTATTTTCCCATAATGTCTGAGTTCCAGGTTTCCTGGCTCTCTCATAATGCCTGATGGTGCCACAGGGCAAATACGTGTGAATTGCAGTTGCAATATGAAAAGTGACTCCGGAAAAGGCGTGTTGGGCTTTCGAGCTGATTCCCTGTCAATAGCTTCTACATCAAACTGCCTCAGTGTCTAGGTCAAGCAACGCTTTCATGGACACCAGTGCTGTCAGCTCAAGGGAAGATCTGAACACTGTGATGCATGTTCTTTGTCTCTTAAATCAGCCTCAGTAACAATAATTGTCTGGGTAGGGGACTCTGGTGGAGCAGGGACTGATCCGATTTAACTTCATCATGAATGCGTAGAATCCTGACTGCCTTGAGCAGAGCAGTGAAAACATTTATGGATAGATTCTGGGACTGTCCTGTTCACATAGAAGATGAACAGGAACGGACTGCCCAACCTCTTAGTTCTAAGACAAGAGACTTGAAAATCTTGAGCTGAGAAAAGCAAATGAAGTTAGAGAAGTTATTATGTAAGAAAACGCTGTTATTTCAAAGATAACTAAAAGGAAAGTAGAGGCTTTTACCTATTTTCAAAGAAAATCTTGCAGCCTTGAAAGGGCAAAACAGACTTTAATTGTATCTACACTCAGCTTGCTTAGAGCAAAATTGTCAAGCTACTTGACATTGCGTGGATTCTGAATTAAATAAAGAGGAGAGGATTGCACTTTTCACTTTCCGTAGCATAAATAAAGCATGGTATACATATAGAGTATGAATTCAAAATTGTTTGAATCATCAGTTTTAGAATGTATTTATTTTGTGATCTTAATCCTTTGAAATTGGGTTCTTTATGCCAGAATAACCAATTGCAAAGTGGAAATGTGGGCTAATCAACATTTTTTGTTTGCTGGATGCCAAACAGTTAATCTGACTGAATATTTGACTGAGCCAACACAGGCATTTAATGTCATATTGACATAACCATTATCTCTATCTTGATTTATCAATCAGAAGAATAAAAACAACAAATGATGTTCAAGTATTTGTTCAGCTATGCAGCATCTATAAGTCCAACAATCACTTTCAACATTCATCCTTTTCATGGGTATTAATTTTCTCTGATATCAAAAGGCAAGAAAAAGTAGTTAAGTGAAAGGGCAGTGAAGTCATCCATGTCTGAGTTCATACACTGGCTCTGACATGAGTTGGGTACACAGCCTTGAGCAAGCTACTAACCCACCGGAGCCTCTGTTTCCTCATCTCTAATGTGGAATGATAATAAAGAAGCATCCTAGGGTGTTTCAAAAATAAATGAGATAGGGAACTGGAGGGGTGGCTTCGCAGTTGTGGTGCTTGCCTGGCATGTGTGAGGACCCAGGCTTGAACCCCAGCACCGCATACACAATGAAGTGTCAGAGCAATGAAAGCCACATGAAAAACTAAATAAAGTTGATTCTCTCTTTCTCTCTCTCACTGTCCCTCTCTCTTTAAAAAGTAAAAATAAAAAATAAATGAGATAATGCACATAAAGCACTTTTCATGGTACTGGGAACGTAATGAATGTTCAATATGTAACAACTTTAATTTTTAAAAGTCTTTAAATGACAAAATCAAGGCCAAAATATCATCTTCAAATATTAGTTCATAAGTTTGTATTTCAATTTAGAAAGAGAAACAATATTCAGAGAAATTTATGTGGAATTCATATGTAGATTCTTACAGAATCTGACTGTTTTCATGAAAAGAAAGAATGAAAGTCTATTAAGATTTTCCTTCCTATGAAAACACCGGAAAGTTTCTTCAGCCTATCATTCTTCAGTCTCAATCACATAAAATTTTAAATTTTCTATTCTGCTAAAATTAAAGGAATGAACCTTCTTATCTCCAGAGAAGTTAACTAGGAACATTAAAATTACTTTATGAGTGTCCCTCCTCCCAGCAGCTAAGTGAACGGCAGTCAGGGTGAGGCCAGACTAATGTCTGTAACGCTGAAACAACGCTAAGCTCATTTAAGTAGTAAGATCTTGTTTATGCTGCTTTGTTATCTTTTTAAAATTAATTTTAGTTTTTATTAACATGTAATATTTGTGCATGTTTATGAGGTACCCACATATTATATTTTGATTCTTGTGAATACTGTGTAGTGATTAACTCAAGGAAATTAGCATATTCATCACCTTAAATTTTTTTCATTCCTTTATGAAGCACAAGGATGGACTTGGGAAGATCTAGGTCCAAATATTGACTCAGGCTACTCTGGCTAGGTACACTAGGAATATGATTTTCTCTCTCTGAGCCTCAGTTTCCTGGGATAATACCTATAAAATATTAGACAGAATGCAAGAATATAAAGTGTGTAACAGAATGCAATGATGACGAATGTTGAAGAAATATTTTTTTCTGTTACCACTATACTTTTCCATCTAAAAAGAAAAAAAGAGGGAAACTTATCTGGCCCATGCACAAGGATAGTGCTAAATAATCTTTCATATGACTTTTTTTTTTCAAACTGGTCTTACTTTCGAAGTTTTTGTATCTTAGAGATAGCATTTGGAGACTGGTCTAGGGAAGAACCAAAAAAATTTACTCTCAAATACCTCTTTAGAGCTTCATCACCATAATACCTAGGAATTCGTGTGGACAACATCATTTCATCATAAATGAGAAGGTCATACTATTGAACTGCAATCCATCCATTGATTTATGGTCCCAAGTTCCTTCAAGGATTTTCACAAATGCCTATGATGTTTCCCAGTGCTGGACTTTGCATTTGGATCTGTGATTTAGATGACAGATGTGTGAAATCATATGTAGCCAGACAAATCCCTGGTGATAACACATTTGAGGGGGCGCAAGCAATGATGGATTAAGGCCCAATCAACCAGATCAGTTAATCTGAGCCCTTTTCAGTGACATTGGCCCTGATGTTTTAAAGGGACACCCCAAATAAATTACTTTCCAGAAATAATACTTTCTGTTCTGCATCTTGCCCTATGACACTTCCTTTTCCACAGAAAGTCCTGGATGTCATTGGAGAAGCCCTGCCTACTTCTGAAGAATAGACAGTCATGGTTGGGATTAACATCTGCCTCAACTGACTACTTAAGTTTACTTTTAAAACTTCATTTTAAGTTTACTTTTAAAACCTCATTTTGCAAATGGGATATTTATATGGTCCGTTTGCCTGGCAGTATTTTTAAAAGTCTAACAATGTAAAAAGCTGCAAAGCCAAGGACCTTATAATGACTTCTTAGATGTTAAGGATTCATTTCAATCAACCCAATAGTTCATAGTCAGAAGATCAAAGCTTCTCCTTGGAAGAAAGTAACATACGAACTAGACCCTGAAACCTTACCCAAGGGTGAAGTTTTCAATGCCATTTATGGGCTTACTTTCAAAACAGATTATCTTGGGGCTGAAGTAGTGGCTCAGCAGTTATGGCATTTGCCTGGCATGTGAGAGGACATAGGTTTGAACACCAGCACCAGGTACACAACAAAGTGTTGGAGCAACGAAGACCACATGAAAAACAAAATAAAATTGATTCTCTCTTTCTCCCTCTCACTTTCCCTCTCTATCTTTAAAAAAAAGATAATCTCACATATAGCTGTATGGAAATAATAAGAGAGTAAGAAAATTGTACTTTGGTGTAGGAATAAAGGAACATAACACAAAGCAAATAGGTATACTAAAGAAAAAGTACTTAATTCCAGCGACTCAGGAGGCTGTGGAAGAAGGATCACAAGTTCAAGGTGAGCCTCAGCAATTTAGCAAGGCCCTAAGCAACTTAGTGAGAACTTGTCTTAAAATAAAAAATAAAAAGGGCTGGGATGTTGCTTGGTGTTTAAGCACCCCTGAGTTCAATCCTCAGAATCAGGGAGGCAAAGTTTCGAACTCTTCCACAAGGATCTCTCTAATGCTATGCAACCCCTGGACCCCCTCAAGAGTTCTCCCATTTAATTTCAGAAAATGAAGGCTTGAATGCTTATCGTTCTATCATTTCTGAGTCTTTTGTAAAATTTTTGTTTGCAGTATCAATTTTAAACATTTTTTTTTCCATCATTGATTGAAGTGCTATACAAAATAGCGTATTGTGTACATCATTGTATGGCAATCAGTGGCAAGCGTCTAAGCTCATCTGTGCCTCATGTTTTGGATAATAGAGACATTATTTGCAATAAGTCTGTAATGTTATTCACTGTGTATTATAAGCTTGAGAAGGAAATAAACAAGCATATATGTTTGTGTCTTTGGTTTGATCTTATTCTTCTCTTATTTTCTTACCTGATGTGTCAGTCAGCTTTCTGTCACTATGGGGGAAAAATGTCTGAGATAAACAACTTATAAGGAAGAAAAGCTTCTGTTGGGCCATGACTTAAGAAGTTTCTGTCCATGGTGACTTGGATCCCTTTTATGGGGGCCTACGTTGCAGTACACATCCTGGCAAAGAGTATTGGTGAAGAAAAGCTGCTCACTTGGTAGCAGCTGGGAAGCAGAGAGAGAAGGAGCTGGGGTCCCGGGATGTCCATCAAAGTCATATCCCCATGACCTAACTTCCTTTCACAAGACCCACTGCCAAGGTCCCACCACCTGCCAACAGTGTCACAGGCTGGCAAACGAGCGTTTACCATATGGGCCTTTAGGGGAGATTTAAGATCTAAACCATAACACCTGACTTCCTTTTCCACCCTGAAACCACTCTTTGCTACTGTCCTTAAAACCACCATAAAGCTTACCTCATATTGTAGTTCTGTAGTGCTTTACCAATTGAAACTTCTTTAACAATGGGTCCACCTTGTAGTGAATTATTTTCCTTGCTGTAAAACATTAAAGCAAATTTTAAGCATGATACATTGAACAGCAGAACCTAACCTCAATGGCTACATCATACAACCCTTTCCTCTTCCCATTTCTGTCAACACAAAACTGCCAACAGTGCTGGCTCCTACACCCAAAATCAGCCAGAGTGAACTAAACAGAATTTAGACAGGGGCAAGGAAAGTATAACAGATGCTCACTCACTTCCTCTAGTCAATTTTGCTTTAATTTGTAAGAATCTCTAGACTTTGAGTCTCTATTGATGCAATAAATGTCTGTATTCTAGGGAGAAGGGAACATTAAGAAGAAAAAAAGCACTGAATAGAAGTAAGAGTAAAAATGTGAAGTGGAAAAAAAGGTAAAATTTGTAATCAAGTAGAATTATTTCAGATTAAATTTTAAAAAATATATATTATCTAGTCCAGGGGTCTTAAAACTATAGCCTAAGGGCCAGTGTAGATGCCACCTCTCCCATGACCATTGATTTATTTGTTGTCTGTGGCTGCTTTTGTCCTGTAACTGAAAACTGAGTAGCTGTACAGACAGTATGGCACACAAATCCTTAAGTATTTGCTTTCTGATCCTTTATAGAAATATTTTGTCACTATCTTATTAAAACTTCAGATTGAGGGGCTGGAGCAGAGGCTCGGCAGTTTCAGCGCTTCCCTGGCATGCACAGGGACGTGGGTTCAAGCCCCAGCACCATGTACACAGTGAAGTGTCGAAGCAATGAAAGTCACATGAAAAACTAAATGAAATTGATTCTCCTCTCTCTCTCTCTCTCTCTCTCTCTGTCCCTCTCTCTTTTAAAAAAAATTCTTTAAAAAAAACTCAGATTGAGAACTTTTTAGCTCTAAATATGTACTTCGAAATTAGATTACACTTGCACACCCAACACCCTTATAGTCTTTTTTTTTTAGAGAGAGAGACAGTATGTGTGAGAGAGAAAATGAATCAATTTTATTTAGTTCTTTTTTTTTTTTCATTTGGACTTTGTTGTATACATGGTCCTGGGGTACAAACCCACATCCTTGTGCATGCAAGGCAAGTGCTATAATTGCTGAGCCACCACTCCAGCCCCTGCTTCTAATTTTATGATAATTTATAATAAAACCCATCAACCAATGTTTTATATAGGAAAGAATCTCTCTCGCTCTCGCTCTCTCTCTCTCTCCATGCACACAAAGTTTAGGGGTGCCCTACAATGAAGTATAAAACACACTTGCTATAAGAGATTCCTCACTGATCAGAGGTTTAGCCTGTGGAGAGGGTCAGCTGAGGCACAATAATAGGAAAACTCCATTTGAAAACAAGAGATGGAAGACAAAGTCTCAGTGATGCCACCCTGCAGAAGTCATTTAGCCTTCAGAATGAGAACCCTGATGCCTCCTTCTCAAGGTTGTGTAAATCACATGCAATTATCTGTGTGCAAATCCTTTGTTATGCCATAAATTACACAAATATCAATTGTGGTTCTCATGCAGTGCCCTGAATGCTTTTACTATAAACAGCATTCTGATATTCTCAGAGTTAACTGAGGATCACAATTCCCCCCACCGACCCGCATGAGTTCTCTACACTGCTTCAAAGAACCTTTGCAAAGAAAGCTTCACTTAGAATTAAGTCTTGCGAGCAAAAGTCAGCACATAGGTGCTCTGGTCCAGGTGCACATCTGGAGTGATTTCAAAATAATCATCATAGGAGTTTGCCATTTTCTCCCCGATCATTTGGTTCATCTCATGGCATTTCTACACCTGACATTTCCTCCCTTCGCTAGTGTTCATACCTGACTCCCTTCACTTCTTCCCTCTCTCCTCACTGCCTCTTTCATTCTCACCCCAGGACCCTTTGATCCTCTGCTCATTTCTAATTCCAAAGGCCCTTTGAGAAAGGGGGAGGGGAGGAAAACAAAAGGTTAATTTTCTCCAGCCTGCCCAGGCCGACTTAATGTAACAGAAGGCAGCAAATTGTATTGATTTAGTGACATGCAACTGTCCAGAAAGAGCTATTTATACATTATTCAGGACAAACACTGTCATAATGGACAAACAGCAGCAGCATCTGGGATGTTAATGTCTACAAATAAGATTATTCTTTGAAAGGATTAGGATGAAGCATTTTGTGTAATTAGATTTCTCCGTTTCAGGAATGAATTGCCTTTTAGCAGTAAAAGCTGTCACTGAGGGAGCCATTAGCTCCTTATAACTGAATTAAATGCATAATTAGTGACATGATCACATTAGGATTTGTTTCATTTTTAACTAATCTGAGGGGGAGGGGCCAAAGGAGAGTTGGGGAGTGGAGGCGGTGCCATTTCCAGGTCACTGCGGCCTTCCTCAGCTGGGATAGGCCTCAGCTGGCGTGCTGAAGTTGGTAAAAGTCAGGCGTCTGTGAATCAGAGCCCGGGCCTCGCCACGGCGACGCCCGGGCTATTCATCACTGGGTGGTGGGTGACAGTGACTGATGGGCTAGGCTCGGGCCTGGCACTTCACCAGTGCAAGAATCATACGAGCCAGGGAGCAGAATGACAGCTGGAGCGCTGTGTCAAGTGGTGGAGAGACCAGAGCTATTAATAATATGTGCCACATGATCTCGGTCTCGAGAAAACAATGATTTAGACATTGGTGAGAATAAAGATTTTACATTTAGTCCGGGGGTGACTCTTCTCCTTGGCACTTGTAGAATAAATCGCTATGCAATCAGCATGTATGAAAATCAGGCAATGCATACATTAGAGCTGGCCCCTGAAAGACTGGGAACGAGAAGGGACTTTAAAATCCTTGTGTTGGCTTGGCTGTGTATAGTGTTAGTCCCGTCCTCTTGATATTTCTACAAATGCTGGAGGTAGCAGGAGAAAATTAGTAGACAATGTGTGGGGGCTTTTGTACTCATGTGCTCACATGATCACTTGGCACATCTCTGTTGAACATCTTCCCCGCCTTGCAAAGTCAACATACATGCCACAAGAGAAATGAAGAAATATGAAACAATGTCATAACCCTCAAGGAGTTCCAGAATTGAAAGCGAGCTGGGACTCCAAGTACATATGGCAGGAATGCACTGACACTTTCTATACTTTGAGGGACCTTAATCTTGCTTCTTAGTCTGAATGTTAGATGGAGCTGAAACAGAAGCAATGTCACAAAAGAAGCTAAGAAAGCATACTTCCATTCAAATTGCTCCATATTTAAGGAAGACCTATTCTAACAGAGGCCATACTAGGGAATGGTACCCTGGGAGGTGGTAGGTTCTTTGAGCTTTGTGGAGATAGAACTACCTCCCAACTTGGCCCAGATAATCTAGTAATATGGGAATGGGCAGTGGTCAGACATCAGGTTCCAGATGGTTTGCACTTCCTGGCTATAGTGATGGAACTTCTCCAGTGATCAAAGGAAAGAAGGACAATATTAAGATGTCCTGCTCCCTCTAAGATTCATTCCTTCTCTCTACTGGAGCCTACAGAATGATTTCATGTAGAGATTCATGATTACCAGGGTTTACTGGCCCAGGGTCATCTTTTGATAGACTGTGCCTTAAAGTCAGGAAATAAATTGAAATCTAATGACTAGATGCGTATCCTTAAAATCTTAGGACTTTATGATCAATATGTGTTATTACAGAAAGAAATACTATAAGTCATGATAGACAAAGGTGGTCACAAGAAAAAAGTGTCACTGATAAGCATGATGATTTAGTAAGATGTTCTTCATATCCTCTTAAGCGGTGGCTTAAGTTCTACCAAACTCTTGTTAACCTTCTTTGTGCCAAAAACAAACCAGATCAAATTCTCTTAAAAAATAGCTCAGGAAAAGTCAACAATCAAGAAGAAAATAGAAATTCTTATTCCTCAAAGCTGTCATTTGTATGAAACTTAAACTTTTAAAACAGACTTTTATGCATTGCTTGAGAAAATTCAGGGCTTTCATAATGTTATGCCAGTAAAATGTATGTAAAAATTCACATATAACCTTTATATATTGGTGAGCATTAAGATTTCCTGTTCTTTGAGGCAAATATTGACCTTGACTTCACCTCGGTCAATATTTACCTCTCAGGTCAATAGATCTTGATGTTCACCTCAAGAGAAGTCAATATCTACTTATTATCTCATTTCTATCTGTCAGGTACCAGTGTGTAATCAGTAATGTGAATTTTCTTCCCTTATGCATTTCCTGAGGTTAAGGTGGTATTAATTTGGGACCTTATGCTTCCCATTTGTTAAATACCTTCTCCCCCACAGGAGCTAACGGCAGTTTCATGCAGAATATTAACTATGTATTTTTCATCTTTTTCCATTATCTCCACTCATCCCAAGTTAAGGTGGCAGATGGGTAGCAGAAATATTTTTAAATGAATACATTATTCACTTATTCAACAAATATTTATTTTCTGCCATATATCTGACATCTGACTGCATCCTAGAGAAACAGTAGAGATACAGGTAGATGTGATCCCTGTCCTCAGGAAGCTTACCTCACAAATCCCAGTTTGTGGAAGGATGCCAAGAAGGCTGCAATAGCTCACTAGAAGAGTGCTTTGAAGAGTTTTTTTGTTTATTTGTTTGTTTTATTTGGGGCAGAGGATGTAATTTTTTCAAAGAGCATCTATATACTTAATAGTGTGCTGATTAACAGGGTCTCGGGAAGGGAGAGTTCCAATTCGCTGCATTTGCTGACTTCTATGGTGTAATTACTCACCATGGCCAGTTTTAAGCTATCAATGTGAAGTCTCTGTCATGGCATTGGGAAAAGAGAAAAAGAGAATCATGGGCCAATTCATGCCGCCTCTATCACACACCGCTACCCCTCACCTAAGCTTACTATTTCATTTTCCTCCTCCTCTTCATCTCTTCTCCTTTATTTTTTAATTCATTCTCTCTCTCCCTCTCCCTCCCCCTCCCTTTCTCTTTCTCCTCTCCCCCTCCCTCTTCCTTTTCTGCAAATCTTTTTTGGGGGGCAAACTTTTTAAATACACACATTCCAAAACTCCAGAGCAGCAGATAAGCAGTTAGAATCAGAATGTGTTAAAAATTCCACAGGTGACAAATGCTACATGGCCAGAGTAAGGAACACTGGCCTGGACTCATAGATCTCACATAACATTACTTATGAGATTTTGAAACTCTGAGTCTCATAGATTCTACCTTGATCTCTGTCCAAGGAAGAACCAGCTGAACTTCTCTGGAATCTTCCACCAATGCCATGGCACCCCAGCCTTGTAACCACATGGTGTTAATGTTTGGTTGTAAATGACCTATTCCTCACCTGGTCATTATCTATAAAATCTGATTTGAATTTTTCTCTCTTCAATCTGTATACATGGAAATATCAAAAGGATTTGTACATACTCAGAGTATTAAGGGTCCAACCACAAACTGTAAGCCGTGCATAAGGGAATAAGACATATTGTACCATTTGAATGAAGGAATGTCTTTTAAATCATTGAAAAAGAACTTTATAAGGACTCCAACATTTTTATGCATAACAATTTTCTCCTATGAGCACTTCTGTAACTTCTAGATAAACTTAGTTGTTAATCTCTGTCATAATTTATATAGTTTCAGGAACAGATCTGTTTATAAGACAGTGAAAATTATAACTTTCAGTTGAAAAAATCCTTCGTAGACTTTCTCCATGAGAACACTTAACTATACCCTCACACTGTTGTAATGGGCCCCCTAGAACATGGAGCAATGATGATCCATATATATCCTGACCCTGCTAGGTAGAAGCATCCTTTGAATGCCAGCACCAGACCATCATGGGTACTTAAACTACAGAAAACTTGGACAAGGAATCTACTTACTACTGTGTCACCTCAAACAAGTTATTTAACCTCTTTAAACCCTCATTTCTTCATCAGTAAATCAGAATAATAATATGCACCTTTTATTTATGTTGTGAAGGTGAATTGAGATACCATAAATCAGTCACCAATGAGTCTGATGGATAGAAGGAACACGACAGAGGTTTATTTCCCTCCCCACTACCCATCACCACTATAACCACCACGCAGTGATCACAGGGATAGCAGCATTTTACAGGTATATTCGAATGTATCATACATACAAACACAAATACATAAAAACCTTTTAAAAGTAGGGACTCAAAAATTGGGATGATAAAGAAATTATGGCAATAATGATGACAAGAATAAAGAAGGAGGAGAAAAAAGAGTCTGAGTACAAAAAGGAGCTGCTGTAGTGAGATCACAGCTGACAATTGGCCAAAGAGGCTCATAGATGAACTGAAAGCTCATCCCAATGGATCAATCCTTAGAATACTATGGAAAACAGAACTCAAATTCTTGAGAAAATAATTTACTCTATTTGTTCAGTTTTTTAAAAACAAGAAGTAAGGATTTTCTCTGGATAAAGACTGATTTTAATAAAATTTAAATCTCTAGGAAACAATCCAAAATAGATTTCTCAAGTGGCTAGATTAAGAATGACCAGTTTTGAACACCAACCATCTGAAGAAATACCAAGTCTTTGTTATTTTGGCATTTCCTAAAGGGGAAAGACAACATCAAAATGTAATTTCTATGAATGAAATTTAGGTTCATTTAAACACATCAGTATCACCTGTGCTTTCCAGAAATAGTCTCCTGCGTTTGTAGATTCATATACACATATTTGTTTAATGTTCAATATGATGCTCCAAACCACATTTTACCAAAGAACCTCCCTAAAACCTACACTTTCCAAGTTATCTCTTCCATACTCCGAGAAAGCTCTTTGTTTTCACAAACCCTTGACAACCAAAGTGGTTGAAATGTTTACAAAAGTTATTTCAACCTCATAGACTGCTTGTGGCTGAGGAGAATTGCTTTCACTCAGGAAAGACAGGTATCGAGGCATTTCTGCAAACTGCTCTCCCTTCCTGGATTGTTTCATTTACCTGTAGAGATAAATAACAGTCACCATAGAATTTCCCAGCTGCTTTTCACTGTCTTATTACTTTATTTTCCATCCAGGATGTATAATATAGAATTCAGTCAAAAGAGAAACAGCTTCCAGTAGCAGTGATACCCATTTCCAATAGATCTGTTCAGTCTGACACAGTTAAAATGGTGATCATTTCAGTTTTAAACTGACTGTGACGAAAATCAATAGATCTCTTTCACCTCTGAAAAACTGGGTTCAGATCTGAATTTGCTCTCAAGTGAAATCAATTTGGTGGCCTCTTAACCCAGTGTCTGGGAACCACTGGTCCCCATCACACAATCACTCTGTTGCTTTTGTTCAGCCTGCTTGCCTTGACTCTGGACAGAGAAGGGATCATAGGTGAAAGAAAAAGCAGAGATGGGGTCAAGAATGAAAGTTGACTTAAGGGAAATCTGACAACCACCAGTCAGGTGACACCACCCTTCACTGTTCTTTACCAGGGCAGGAGTTTTGGTGGGAGGAAAGGGAAGAACAACAGAACCCATGGCTTGATGTCAAGGCCTCGAAACTCTAGAGAGCTTTTCTCTTCCTGGCTAATACTGTATTTTCTTCCTCTTCTGAAATTAAAATAAAACTTATACTTAAAATTCACAATAAAAATAAAATTAAGTGTAAATGCAAATGTTTCCAAGACCTGTATCCCATTATTTGAAATGTTAACTCCTAAAGAACCAAAAACTTAAAAATACTCAAAAATTCCAATTTTAACCAATTCTTCATGTAACAAAATCTTCCAACGCAGTTTTGTGCTACTGATGTGCTGAGCATTCTTCATAAAAGTGGGATATATAGAGATATAGATGTATAGAAAGAGGGAGAGAGAGGAAATTATATATCTATATAAGTTATATGGATATAGATACTTATAGAGAGACAATTCTTTTCACAAAATTATGAACAACTATCATCAGTTTTGAACAAGCAGATATATTCAACTGGGCTAGTTTTAAATTGTTTTATTCCTGTTCTTTTTAAATTTTTGAGATTCAATTTTCTGTACAATAGTTTATTTATGAAAATTCTGCTTTGGATCCAAAGTCAACAGCAAACCCAGTAGAGATCATTTTTGTTTTTTTAAAACAATCCAATATGCAATGCAACTTGTAGTATTAATTCCACTTTTTGGAGGCTTTTTTATTCATACTCAATAAAAACAGTGATTTTTTTTTATTTCCCCAAAGTTGTAAAATCACAAAAAATCTTGATTTGGAGCTTTTATATGTAAGGAATTTTTCCCCCTCACATTCTTTTCTTCTTTCTTCTTCTCCTTCTTCTTCTTCTTCTTCTTCTTCGAGATAGAGAGAGGGACAGTTGAAGAGTGAGAGAGAGACAGAGAATCAATTTTTTAGTCCCTCATGTAGCTTTTATTCTTCTGACACTCAGTTGTATATGTAGTGCTAGGGTTCAAACTCGCATCCTCTCGCATGCCAGGCAAGCACCATAGCCGCTGAGCCACGGCTCCAGCCCCTTCCCACATGTTCTTAAAGGTTTTTTAAACACATTTACTTAAATACTTATTACAATTGTGTTATTTCTCTAATTGCACTGTAAAAACTAAATAAACACGTCCATTGAAGATTCTTACTTCTGCTCTGTCTTCCCAATTTCACTTATACAGCCCACTATCTGGCCTATTCTTTTTCAATCTCCATGTACTTCAGGTGTCCTTGGTAGAGAACTTCCGTTACTGCCTCTGAGCCACCAAAGTACTTTTTTGCCTCAAACATCTGCACATACTGCTGCCTGTGGCTCTCCATCCTGCCCCCTTCCATATCTCTACTTAAACAAAACCTATTTTTTTTCTTTTATCTGTTAGGTGTATGATTTAACAATTTTTAGTAAATTTCTTGAATTGTTCAACCATCACCAAAATCCAATGTTAGGACACTTAGATTGTCCCCAAAAGATCCTCATACCAATTTGTAGTCAGTCCTAATTCCCAGCACCAGTACCAGGCAACCAGTCATGTGTTATTTATTGCTCCTGAGGATTTCTTACACGTAGAATCATGTTACACATGTTCTTCTGACCTCTTCCACTGAGCATATTTTTAAAGTTTACCTATGTTGTAGTATGTATCAATTGTAGACAACTGAAGCTGGATCCTTATCTTTCACCCTGCACAAAAATTAAATCAAAATGGGTCAAAGATCTGAATAGTAAGCCAACAACTTTAAACTTACTAGAAAAAGAAGTAGGGTCAACACTACAGGACATAGGAGTTGGCAGTGCCTTCCTTAACAAAACTCCCATGACTCAAGCAGTAAAGTCAAGAATAAATGAATGGGATGCAATTAAACTAAAAAGTTTTTGCGCAACTTAAGATCTAGTCAAGATCATCAAGAGAGAACCTACAGAATGGGAGAAAACCTTTGCCTGCTACACCTCGTACAGAGGGCTAATGTCCAGAATATACAAGGAACTAAAGTTGGTTCTTTTTTATCGCTAAGTAAAATATCCATTGTATATATCACTTTTGCTTCCACATTCACCAGTTGTTGGACATTTGGATTATTTCCAAATAGGTTATTATAAATAATGCTGCTATGAATATTCATGTTATGAGACACATGTTTTATTTCTCTTGAGTAGATACCCAAGATTAGAATTATGAGCTAATGATAAATTTATGTTTACATTTTGAAGAAACTAACCAACTATTTTCCAAAGTGGCTACTCCAGTCTAAATTCCCCTTAGCAGTGGGCGAGTGTGACAGTTTCTCCATATCCTCACCAACACTTGCTACAGCCTCTCTGACTATGGCCATTCTAGCAGGAATGAAGTAGTATCTCCTTGTGATTTAATTTGCATTTCTTTATTGACTGCTGATGCTGAGCATCTTTCTGTGTGTTTGTTACTCATTTTTACTCCTTCTTTAGTGAAAAATCCAAATTTTTTCTCCAATGTATTTATTTTCTTATTATAGATTTGTAAAAGTAATTTATATGTTCTAGATATAAGTGTCATTTATCAAATATATACTTTGCAAACTTGTCTGTGTTGTCTTTGCACCTTCTTAGTGGTTCCTTTTTGAAGCACAATATATTTCACTTGCAATAAAGTCCAAAGTTTCAATTTTTTGTTTTATGAATCGTACTTTGGTACTGTATCTCAGAGCTCTTTGCCTAACCCAAAGACTTTTTTTTTTTTAGTTTATTTCTTATATTTAGGTCTATGATCCAGTTTCAGTGATTTTTGTTTCTTGTTTTGTTTCTTGGTCTGGTGAATTGAAGGTAAAATTCTAAATTCAACTTTATGCATGTAGATATCCAATTGTTTCACAATCATTTGTTGAGAGGCTAACCTTTTCCCCTTTAAATTGCTTTGATTCTCAAATATACTTCATAGATCTGTCTGTCTTTATATACCAATACCACACTATTTTGATTACTATATAGTAAGCTTTGAAATTGGAAATGTAAATCCTCAAACTTTGTTCTTTTCCAAAATTATTTTGGCTACTCTCCATTATTGCATTCATAAATTTTAGAGTCAGCTTGTCAATTTCCACAAAAGTACTTGCTGGGATTTTGGTAAGTATTACACTGAATTTTTAGATCAGTGTCAAGAAAAATGTCATCTTAACCATACTGAATCTTCCAATCCATGAATATGGAATATCTCATCATGTCTTCAGATTTAAAAAAAAATTGCCTCAGGAATATTTTGGAGTTTTCAATCTTTCACTTTTAAAATTCAATTTATGGAACAGAAGAGGTGGCTCTGCAGTAGAATGCTTGCCTGGCATGCACAAGGACTTGAATTTAATTCCCAGCACCACATATACAACTAAGTGGAGGAAAAATTAAAAACATTGAAAAAAAGTAATTCTCTTAAAAATTCAATTTATGCCAAATTATTTTATTATTATTATTACTTCTTTTAATGGGATTGTTTTCTTAATTTCACTTTTGTAGCATTCATTACTGTTATATAAAGATATTTTAAATTTTTGTGTGTTGATCCTAAAGCCAACAATCTTATTGAACTCACTTGCTAGTCATAGTAGTTTCTGAAGAGCCTGGTTCCAGACTAAAATGCTATGTGTGATCCTTTAGGTCTGACTAAGGCATTTATAAGAGTTTTTTCTAGCAGGCCTTATGGAGGGAAACTTCCCTGCCCTGGGCGGATTTGACGTATTGCCAATGCATTGCAGGTGTCTGAATCTGTAGTCAAGGGTTCAGTTCTTTCAGTGAAGGTGAGCTGTGCTCCTTTGCATGTCTTCATCCCTTGTCAAGATCCTTCAATCCAGGAGCTTCCTTATAAGGGTCCCAGGATGAGGCACTCCCCAACTCCCTCTGCTGTCTGTTTCTGCTGAGGCACTTTGCTCCTTTTGATTCAGTATCTTTCCATGTCCAGTCCAAATGTCTGTAAAGAGGCTCTGTCAGAAAGATGATTTTTCAGTCTGAGCTTCACCCACCTGCCCTTCATCCGGTGCCATTCAGAGGAGAAAATGGATCACCGAGAGCCAGAGCCTCTTGTTGTCTCCTGCTTTCTCTCTGGTGGCTAGTAAATAAAATGTAGTTCCTTCTTGTTTGTCTCAGTGTCTTCATTGGCCACCTACACCTGCTTATTAGGATTTTATGTGGATTTCACAATTTTCAACATATAGAATTGTGTCATTTCTCAATGAAGATAGTTTTACTTCTTCCTTTCTAATCTATATGCCTTTTATTTCTTTTTCTTGTCTGATTTAATTGAATAGAGCTTTCAGTACAATTTTGAAAAAAAAAAGTAGTGAAAGGAGACATTCTATATTGTATTCCAGATCCTAGGGGGAAAGCATTCAGTCTTCCATCATTAAGTATAATGTTAGCTCTAGTTTTTCCACAAAAAAAAACTTTAGCAGATTGAGAAAGTTCCCTAATATTTCTAGTTTTTGTAAAGGTTTTCTCATGAGTTGGTGTTGGATTTTCTCAAATTGGATTTTTGCATCCATTTAGATAATCGGACCAATTTTGCCCATTATTCTATTAATAAGGTGGACTATGCTTACTTCTTTTTAGATATAAAGTCAGCCTTGCGTTCCTGATGTAAGTTCCACTTGGTTAATTGAGTCTGCTACTATACTGTTAAGAATTTCTGCACCTGCAGAAGGGTAATGATGCATAGCTTTCTTTCCTTGCAACATCTTTATCTGGCTTTGATATCAAAGAAGTCATTAGGAAGCGTTTCATCTTCTATTGAGAATGGGAAAGTTTATGAAGGATTGTTCTTATTTATTCTTTACATGTTTGATGAAACTTATCTGTGAAAGATAGGGAGTACGGTTCAGTGGTAGAACACTTACTTAGCACACGTGAGGCCCTGGATGCGATCCCCAGTACTTCAAGAAAAGAACGAAAGGAAAGAAGGAAGAATGGGATTCATCCGTGAAGCTGTGTGAGTCTGTACTTTTCTTTTTGGGAATATTTTAGTATAATTCAATTTCTTTTCTTTTTATAGGTCTCTTCAAATTTTCTTTTTTTCCTTGAGTCAGTTTTGGTCATCTGTGTCTACCCAGGAATTAGTTCATTTCATCTAAAATGACTAATATATTGCCATATAGCTTGCAGAATTCCCTCCCAGTCCTTTTAATTTCTGTAAGAACGGTAGTACTGCTCCCTCTTTATTCCTAACTTCATTGGTCATCTCTCTTTTTTTCTTGTTCAGTCTTGTTAAAAGTTTGAGAATTTTTATCTTTTTATAGAACCAAGTTTTGATTTAATTAGTTTTTTTTCCATTTTTTTTTTCTGTTTTCTATTATATTGCTATCTGCTCTATTTCTTCCTTTAGGATGAGTTGGCTCCTTTTTTCCATAGCCCTTTAAGTTAGAAATTCAGAGTCTTTTTAATCCTTTACTAAATATAGCTGTTTAAAGCCATAATTTTCTCTTTAAGCACTCTTTTAGCTCTCTCTCAGAAATTTTAGTAATTGTATTTCAATTTTCATTCAACTTAACTATTTTCTAATTTCTTCATTGAACTCAGGATTATTTATGTGCCTTTCAAATTATTTTCATAGATTTGTAGACTTCTATAATTTGTTATTGAGTTCTAATTTCATTCCAATATGATCAGATAACATACTTTGTGTGATTTTTCATAATCCTTTTACATATATTGAGATTCGTGTGGAAGCTCAGTATTGTAGGCTGTCCTGGGAAATGCTCTATGTGTACTTGAAAAGGCTGTACATCTTACTCCTGTTAAGTAGAGTGTTCCTTGCATGTCAGGTGGGTTAGATTGGTTGATAGCATTGTTCAAGTCTTCTACATCTTTGCTGATTTTCTTTCTAATTGTCCTGTCCATATTAAAAGTATAATATTGAAATATCCAAGTAGTAGTGTTGCATTGCTATTCCTCTCTTCAACTTTCCCTGTTTTTGCTTCAATTGTTTTGTGAGCTTTGTTGTTGGGTATTATATATTTATAATTTCTGAATCCTCCAGAGGAATTAAAACTTTCATCACTATAAAGCATCTCCCTTATCGATGTTCATGGCAGCACAATTTACCATTGCTAGGCTATGGAAACAACCCCGGTGTCCCTCACAGGAAGAATGGATCCAAAAACTGTGGTACATTTATACCATGGAATATTACACAGCAATTAGAAACAATGACCTTGCAGCCTTTGAGGGTAAATGGATGGTTATGGAAGAGAT
>PVKS010014534.1:0-48088 GCA_004027875.1 Aplodontia rufa | reverse complement strand
TAAAACTATACTAGAGAGCTGTTGTAACAAAGACAGCATGGTATTGGTATCAAGATAGGAAAGACCAAGGGAATAGAATAGAAGACCCTGAAACAAACCCTCAAATCTTTAAACATCTGATTTTTGACAAAGGGGAACAAAATATTACATGGAGGAGAGACAGCCTCTTCAACAAATGGTGTTGGACAAACTGGACAGCCACTTGCAGAAAGTTGAAATTAGACGCATATCTTTCTCCTTGCATGAGAATCAAATCAAAATGGATCAAGGAGCTAGGAATTAAACCAGCTACCTTGCAACTGATGGAAGACAAATTAGGTCGAACACTTCAGCATTTGGGAGTAGGCAAAGACTTTCTCAACATGTCTCCTAAAGTGAAGGAAGTAAAGTCAAAAATCAGTGAATGGGATGCCATAAAGCTAAAAAGCTTTTATACTGCCAAGGAAACAATCCAAAGAGTCAAGGGGTTTCCTATGGAAATGGAGATAATCATGGGATATGATTCATATCCAGAATCTACAAAATCCTCAAAAATCTCAACTACAAAAACACAAACAACCCAATTAATAAATGGGCCAAAGAGGTAAATAGAAACTTCTCAAGAGAGGACATCGATCAAGCCAATAAATACATGAGAAAGTGCTCCAAATCACTAGTAATCAGAGAAATGCAAATGAAAACTACATTAAGATATCACCTCATGCCAGTCAGAATGGCAAAAATGAAGAAAATAATAATAGATGCTGGAGGGTTGTGGACAGATAGGCACATTAACACACTGTTGGTGGAGCTGCAGACTAGTACAGCCCCTCTGGAAAGCAGTGTGGAGAATCCTCAAAAAACTAGGGATGAGTCCACCATATGATCCTGCTATTCCACTCTTGGGTATCTTTCCAGGGGATTTAGAATCAGCTCATTATAGTAACACAGCAATATCTATGTTCATAGCATCTCAATTTACGACTGCTACATTATGGAAACAACCCATATATCTCTCACTGGATGAATGGATCCCTAAACTGTGGTACATTTATACCATGGAATTTTACACAGCAATTAGAAATAATGATATTGCGACCTTTGAAGGTAAATGGATGGCTATGGAAGAAATTATGGTGAGTAAAATCAGTTTAACTCAGAGAACCAAGTTTCGAATGTCTCCACTAATCTGTGGAGGCTTGAACTAGACCCTGGCCATTGAGAAAGATGGTCTATTATCATGTGTTAAATCCAGATAAGGTGTAATGTTATACAACCTAATACTTTTTTAGAGATATTGTGGGAAGGGGAAGGGAGGGGTGGATAATTGGGGGGGGGCACTCCTTGGGGGCAAATCTAATATCCAGAATCTATACACATTTTATATTTTTTGTTAAAAACTTGCATGGTTGTTCAAAAATAAATTTCTCAATAAAAATATGCTAAACACCAACTGTTGATTATAAATCCAACCACTATTGGTTTTTTCAACCTGTAAGGAGAAAATATATTTGAGTATATGAAATGTATATTCATATATAAAAAAGAATAAGAAGGATATTGTTCTCTTCCTGCATTTTTACTAAATATAAGATTACTATGAATTAGTTAACAAGTAATTCTATATATAAGAAATACAAAAATATTTAAGCAGTGTTTTTATAAAGAGCTACAATCAGCATAAATTATTTTATCATCTTAAAAGAAGGAATTTGTCTAAGTCCAAAAGATTATAACAATTTTTTCAAACTGTAAATTCATTAAAAGGTTATAACAAAAAAAAAGAATCTTTATTTTTTTATCCTGTTTTTGATGTGCATTTGTGTGCCATCTGTTAAAGTTGATTCATGGACATATAAACATACTACCTTTGTTAATTGTTTTTTGTTCTTCTTGTTTTCTGTTTAGTTTGGTCTTTGTCATATTTTATTCAGTTTTTGCCTTCTCTTTTCTCTTTTTCCCTTTTCTTTCTTCTCTCTATACTTCCTTTATTCTTGAGTATTTTCTTGAAAGTCAATGTTTATCCATATCCTGCCTTCTGAGGATTGAGATTTTGATCTGTATATTTAGTATTTGATTTGTGTTGTGACCCAGCTGCAAAGTTTTCCTGTACGTGCTACCATCTTTTCTAATGGTACCACAAAAATTCTAATATCTCTTTTACCCTTCCTCATCTTTGGTACCTCTGTCACTTCTCCCTCCAGTTTTTCCACAGCAAATACTTCACATACTCTACTTTCTCTGTGTTCACACTTGGATTTTACAATCTCATCTCTATGTTCCTCTTACATTCCCTTCTCTCTCAGGCTTCTAATTAGTTTATACCATTTGACCCCACCTCAACATTAATGATGTGTAACCATTACCATTGTGAATGCCAAATTCAATAACTGTTGTATGCTTTGATGCCTCACATAGGTGATGGTTAACTACTACTGTCGCTGAAAGTAATGGCTAAACATAACATTCGTTTCATATGTGGAATTCAACACTGCAATAGATATAGTCAGTACTAAATAACCAATTTAATACCATTCATTTTATGCACTGGTTGTTCATATTGATGATCTGCTATTAGCTCATGAGCAGCTGGAAATCTTAAAGGACACTTACAGTTCACAAGTTAGGGATTTGGCTTCTGAGCTCAACTTTACTGACAATACCCCAACCCAAGTAAAGGAGAGGTCAGAACTCATAATCTAAAGCAAAGACCCACAGAGGAACAAGCAGATAGAGATCTCAGGCCAAGAATTCACTTCAATTTAAGGAGCAAGAAGAAGCCTGCAGAGTCCCCACCCCCCATTCATGTATGTCCAGAACTCTGGCCCTGCCATGGCAGGTGTGCTGGACACTCCCAAGTACCCCACATCCAGACACCACCCAGCCATTATGTATACCTTCCAGGTTCAGATATATTGAGCCCATCCCACCACCAAGGATCCAAGGTCCCAGTGAAGCACACCTGTAAGGAAGAAGAGCCCAGAGACTCATCTTGCTTCCACACAGGGAATCCCAAGTCAATGATCCAGAAGAAGCTTTTCAAAGATGAAAAATCAAAGTAGAAGAGGTTCACCTCAACCATGGTCAGGGAGTATGGTGAAAATCTAGAACAAATTATCAACGATCTGATAACTAAAAGGAAAAATGAACTAAAAGAAGATTTAATGAAGGGACTAAGTCAGAAAACTCAAGAGAGGACAAACTCTATTATCAAAGATATAGACATGCTTGAAAAAGGAAGTAACAGAGCTAAAATCTGCTGTCAATGACTTGAGGGGAATAATGGAAGAATTTAATAAAAGAGTACCTTCTATAGAAAACAAAACCTCAGGTCTTGAATAGAGAACTTCTGACAACGAGGACAGGCTGAGTAAGCTTGAGTGCACGGATGACAAAAAAGAAAAAAAACCCTTACAAAATATGAGCAGAATTTTCAAAATGTCTGAGATGAAATGAGAAGAAACAATATAAGAGTAATTGGAATACAGGAAGAAACTGAAATGTACATGAATGTATAAGGAACATTCTCAACAAAATATTTAAAGAAAAAATTTCCCATATAACAATACAATCAGGATTCTATTCTAACAATAGAATCAAGAAAATAATATTAAAAGCTGCAAGGGAGAAACACCAAATCTCATTCAGAGGCAAACAAATAAGGATCACCTTTGACTTTTCAGCTCAGAGGATCACCTTCGACTTTTCAGCTCAGATTCTAGATGAAAGAAGATCCTGGATAGAGATCTTTCAAAATCTGAATAGCCACAACACACAACCAAGAATACCCAGCTTCAACTTTGAGGCGAAATAAGAACTTTTCATGCTAAGGTCAAACTTTCAACATTTGTGAACAGAAAACCAACATTACAAAAAATCCTCAAAGTTTAACTCCATATAGAAGAACAATCAAACACTCTTCAAAATGACAAATAGAGGAAATCCAATAAAGGTATATGCTATCAATAGACAACTAAGACAGAACAGAACTTACTAATAAAAAATGATGACTATGAATCACAACCACACCAGTGTTCTAATACTGAATGTGAATGGTCTCAATGCAGTATTCAAAAGATACAGATTAGCATACTGGATCAAAAAACAAAATATAAAAATACGCTGCTTACAGGAAACCCAACTTACAGCCAATGGCATGCACATATTAAGGGTGAAAGGATGGGGAAAAAAATCTACCATGCATATGGCCCAAGAGAAAGCTGATGTTACATTACTTATATCAGATAAAGTAAATTTCAAACATAAACTAATCAGAAGAGATAAGGAAGGCCACTGCATAAAAGCAAAGGGAACAATACAACAGGAATATATAACCATAGTAAATGAATATCCTCCAAACAACACAGGTTAGCAGTTTGGATCAAAAAACAAAATTTAATCATGTTCCTTATAAGACACCCACCTTACAGCCAATGATATGCACACATTGAGGGTGAAAAGATGAGAAATATCTACCATGCATACAGCCCAAGAAAGGAAGCTGGTGTTGCACTAGTTATATCCAACAAAGTAGATTTCAAACATAAACTAATCAGAAGAGATAAAGAAGGTCACACATCTTAGTAAAGGGACAAGTACAACAGGAAGATATAACAAAAGTAAATATATACTCTTCAAACAACAATGCCCTCAACTATGTGAAGAAATTACTACATGATATAACACCACTTATGAACCTCAACACAATAATACTGGGAGACTTCAACACTCCTCTATCACCAACAGACAGATTGTTAAAGCAAAAAAACAATAAAGAGATCTCCAGCCAAAACAATGCCATAAACCAAATGGACTTAACAGACATCCACAGAATATTTTACCCCAAATTAGCTGAATATACCTTCTTCTCAGCAGCTGATGGATCCTTCCTTGTGCAAAATAGATCATATTCTAGTTCACCAAGGAAATCACAGCAAATATAACAAAGTTGATATTATTCCATGTATCCTATCAGACCATGATGCCATGAACCTAGCAATTAACAGCAAAAATTATAACAGAAAACATACTTATTTATGGAGATTGAATAACTCCATAAACGAAGAATGAACCCTACAAGACGTGAGAGCAGGAATCAAGAAATTCTTAGAAGAGAATGAGAATGAAGACAACATATTGAAACTTCTGAGATATCATGAAAGCATTCCTAAGAGGAAAATTTATAGCACTGAGTGCCTACATTAAAAATGAGGAGAGATTTCAAATAAATAAGATTATGCTCCACCTCAAATTCCTACAAAAGGAAGAACAGAAGAACAATGTAATCCCAAAGTCAGCAGGAGGCAGGAAATAATCAAGATCAGAGCTGAAATCAATGAAATTGAGGGAAAAAATACAATAAAAACTGTTGATAAAATAAAGTGCTGGTTCTTCAAAAAAAAATAAATAAACTTGATAGACCCCCTAGTCAATCTCACTAAATGAAGGAGGGAATGAAGCAAATCAACGAAATAACCATGAAAAAGGAAACACTGACCCCACTGAAATCCAACAGATGATAAGAACATATTTTGTAAAACTATACTCCTCTAAATTAGATGATCTGGAAGACATGGACAAATTTCTAGACACATACAACATCTCCAAATTGATTCAGGATGATATTGAAATCCTAAACAGCCCAATAACAGGCACTTAAGTCAACATAGCAATTAAAAGTCTTCTGAAGAAGAAAAGCCCAGAATCTGATGGAATCCCCTCTGAGTTTTAGCACACTACTAAGGCGTTAACACCTCTCCTTATTAAGCTATTCCAAGAAATTGAAAAGGTGGGAATTCTCTCAAACACCTTTTGTGAGGCAACTATAATTCTGATACCAAAGCCCATCAAGGCTACATTAAAAAAAGAAAATGACAAACCAATATACCTGATGAACATTGATACAAAAATCCTCAATAAGGGTCTAGCAAACCACATTCTTAAAAACACTTCAAGAAAATAACTCACCATGATCAAGTGGGCTTCATTCCAAGTATGCAAGGCTGGTTCAACACAGACAAAACAATAAATGTGATTCATCACTTAGAAATAAGAACAAAAACTATATGATCATCTCAATTGATGCAGAAAAGGCCTTTGATAAAATCCAGCACCCTTTTATGCTTAAAACACTAGAGAAGATAGGGATCAAAGGAACTTGTCTTAACTATGTAAAGGCCATATATGACAAACCCTCAGCTGGTATAATACTAAATGGAGAACAGCTGAAAGTATTTCCACTCAACTCAGGAACAAGACAAGGCTGTCCGCCCCTCACTACTTTTATACAATATAGTTCATGAGACCCTAGCCAGAGCAATTGGGCAACAGGAGGAAATCAAAGGGATAAGAATACGAAGGGAGGAAGTCAAACTATTATCCTGATGTGCATATGACAAGGTCCTATATCTGGAAGATCCAAAAAAACTCCCCCAGAAAACTGCTTCAGCTTATAAATAGATTAAGTAAAGTGCCAGGCTACAAGATCAACCCACATAAATCGATAGCTTTTATATATATTAACAATACTAAAGCAAAAGAACAAACCAGGAAATTGGTCCCATTCACAAATCCTCAAAAGTAATAAAACACTTGGGAATTAAATCAATCAAAGTAAGTTAAAAGACATCTACAATGATATTAACATTTAAGAAAGATATTGAAGAAAATCTGAGAAGATGGAAAGATGTTCCATTCTCTTGGTATGCAGAACTAATATAATTATACTGGCCATTTTGACAAAAGTACTATACAGATTCAATGTAATCCCCATCAAGATAGCAATGTCATTCTTTACAGTTATAGAAAAAGCAATTCTCAAATTCATTTGGAACAACAAGAAACCTTGAATAGCCAAAACATTATTAAGGAAGAAAGATGAAACAGGTTGATTCACAGTAACAGATCTAAAATTATATTATAAAGCTGTTTTAACAAACACAGCAGTGTACTGTTATCAAAATTGGAATGAAGACCAATGGAATAGAATTGAAGACCCTGAGGCAAACCCACAAATCTTTAAATATCTGATTTGATAAAGTGGGTCAAAATACATCATGGAGGAATGATAGCCTGTTCAACAAATGGTGCTGGAGAAACTGGACAGGTATTTGCAGGAAGTTTGAAATAGATCCTTATCTCTTATTTACACACAAATCAAATCAAAATGGTTCAAGGAACTAGGAATTAAACCAGCTACCATACAACTGCTGGAAGAAAAATCTGGAGCAACACTCCAATATTTGGGAGTAGGCAATGACCTCCTCAACAAGACTCCCAAAGCAAAATAATTAAAGTCAAATATCAATGAGACGGATGTCATTAAACTAAAAAGCTTTTGCTCAGCCAAGGAATTGGTCAAAACTGTCAATAGAGAACTCACAGAACTAAAATGCTTCTGCACAGCCAAGGAAATAGTCAAAACAGTCAAGAGACAAAATAAAGAATGGGATGAACGATGGCCTGTAATCCCTCTGAAAGGGGACTAATATCCAAAATTTACAAAGAACTCAAAAAACTCAATAATAAAAATACAAACAATCCAATCAATAAATGGGTCAGAGAGCTAAACAGAAACTTCTCCACAGAAGAAACTGAACAAGCCAATGAATACATGAGAAAGTGTTCTAAATCACCGGTAACTAGAGAAATGGAAATCAAAACTGCAATAAGATTTCACCTCACTCCAGTCAGATTGGTAAAGATGAAGGGTGTACCATAACAGATGCTGGAGCGATTACAGGGAGATAGGAAAACTAGCACACTGTTGGTGGAACTCCAGTCTGGTACAACCACTCTGGAAAGCAGTATAGAGACTCCTCAAAAAATTAAGGATGGTGCCATCATAGAATCCAGCTATCTCTCTTCTGAGTATTTTCCCAGGGGAGTTGGAATCACCAAACTACAGCACACAGCAAAATCTATGTTCATAGCAGCTCAATATATAATAGGTAAATTATGGAACCAACCCAGATGCCCCTCACTGGATGGGCATGCTCAATAGCAGCTCTAGTGTGTATATATACATATGTATACTTATGTATATATACCCAATGGAATTCTACTCAGCAATTAGAAACAACAATATTGTAGCCTTTGATGGTAAATGGATAGCAATGGAAGAAATCATGGTGAGTGAAATTAGCCAAATCCAGAGAGTCAAGGGTTGAGTATCTTCTCTCATTTGTGAAGCCTACAGCAAAACTCAGGCTTGGGTGAAAGGTTGTCAACCTCCTGCATTAGACCCAGCAAAAGTCAAGAAAATAGATATCTAGAGGAACCATAGATGTGTGGGGAGTGGGTGTGGAAGTGGAGGGTCAGGGTAAGGGGAGTAGGAGGGAGGATAGAGAGGTATCTAGGGGGACCATCTACTATGTAGCATACTCTTTATGCCCCTGAGAAGCCAAATAATATTTATGCAATCATTTAATTCTGGAAAATTTACAATCTAAACATTTATATTGCTTGTAAAGGGAAAATATATAAGAATCAAGAGACTGGGTTGTGGGTGATGTCAGGTAATTCAGGTTTATGAACAAATGCATATCCTATTGTTAATTCATATGCATTTATGATTGTACAATAACTCAACTCCTTATTTAAAAAATAAAAAATGAATTAGAAAAAGAAGAAAAAAATTAAACCAGTAGGGTGACTAGCTAAGTCAATTTCACACTGATATTGGAGTTGTTTAAGAAAATAATGTTTTAGCATGGAAATAAAAATATGAATAAAAATTTTTATAAACATGAATAGAGTTAACTCAGTAATTAAGGAGTGATTCAATCCTCAGTTTTTCAATTTTCATACTTTTTTGGCTTTTTGCTTTTCTACCATTTTATAATTATTCTCATTATCTTTCTCTAATTTGATTATTATTCTCCTATTCTTTGTGGTTAGTAGATTGGAATTAAAGGTTTACATTTTTATAGCCTACTAGATCATGAACAATGTAAGTTCAATCTTCATTTTTTTCTGGCTCTGGCTACTTTATGTTGCTTGTTTGTTCATTTATTTGGAAAACTCATATCTTTGTATAGTTCATATTATAGATAAGTGGCTCTACAGCATTTAATCTGCAACCTGCCATGTCCTCACAATCTGGTTTATAGGACATCAAAAAAAATCATGATTTCTTAAAATCACACTTGCTAATCAAAATGACATTACACTATTAAAAAGTACATTTTGGAGGCTTATGTCATTGTTGACAATTTTCTGTATTCGAAAATTTCTTAATAGTCTTCAAACAGCTATATCCTGATGTTAAACTACTTCATCAACTAGTTTCATTTACAAAGTGAGGGAGAAGAACAAAAAAACTTTTAAGCATAGTGAGTTATTATACTTAATGATTTAATGGTCTGATTGTTATTACATTTAAATAATGTTTAGGTAGACATTTCAAAGAAATAATATGTAACTAAAAGAATTTTCACATTTATTTCAATATTTTAAAGATTTTTATAAAAATGAGTAATATTCTAGATCTCTCCATCTTGGTTTGTTTTTCAGCTTGTCTTGCAATATTTTTAATCAGTTTCCTTCTGCCTGGAAATAGTCTCTTCCATGCAGATACAAAATACTTCCCTAATTGATGAGTATATACAGAATGAATAATGCACTTACAACTCCCTTATATCCACCTCCCATTTTTCAGGTGAAAAGCAGTTATCTCATTTTGGTAGAAACTAATTCTGCAAATATTTTACATAAATGAATGCAATGTAATGGAATTTTAATATTATGTTTAATCAGACTGCCTGTTAGAACATAGAGGAGAGGTATCATACTTTGTAGGAACTAGAATTACATGAATAGATCATATTATGAAAATTACCAAAGTTCATAACTATCATAAGTTTTCTATATCTAAACCTTCCAAATGTCCAAGTTCTGAAGTAAAAAAGGGCATTAAACAAAATTTACAAAACCCTGCAGAAATCATCATTATGGCAATAATAGTGTCACTTCTGACACTGAATTTATCTTATGAGCTCTAGATAAAAGTGGACTAGGTTATTACCTATATGTTTTATAAATTGGTTCTCCCTTTTTGTGCTGTTCAAATTAAATTTCTTGAAAAATAAAATGAACAAAAGTTGATAGGTATTATTCATAATGTTAAAAAATTACTCAAAAATACATTCTTTTATCATTTTGGGATTCTATGAAAGGTGGGGAATAATCCTTGATTCAAGTGGAAGGGAATCTCATTTGTTCGAATATCCCCTGAGAATAGCTGGGCATCCAAATCAGTTCACAGGGGCCAAAATTACTTTAATTCAATTTAGGCTGGTATCAATGTTCAAAGAATGATGGGTAGGGAGTGGTAAAAAAGATACCATGGCAGTGATAACTTTCATGACATTTTGAGGATTCCATGTATCTGATGGCATGGATCATATCTGGTAGGATCATTTCTGACTCCTCCTCTAGCAGAAATGGAGCATCCCATAGATAAAAAGCTCAGGTAGGACTGATTCTATACATAAGCTAAGCAAGGCTGGGGCAGGCGATTATTTAAATTTTAATCTACATTTACACAAATACAATTCCAAAGCAAAAAAGTGTAACTACTTACATTTGTGATTCAGTATCTCCCAGCATGTTATTATTTGTGAATCTGGAAAATAATTTTAACCAGATATCTTAGTCTGTTTTCCTGGCTATACCAAAATATCCTGTGGTAATTTATAATGAATAAGAATTATTTCTTACAGATCAAGAGGAAGAGGATCCAAGATCAAAGTACAGGCTTGGTTCTCATGAGAACTGCTCTCTGCTTCCAAGATGGTGCTTTGTTGCTATATGCTCATATGGTAAAAGGCTGAGAGGCAAGAGGGGCAAACTCACCCTGAAGCCTCTTTTATGAAGATATTAAATCATGAAGAGGAAGCCCTAATGCCTTAATCACTCTTAAAAGGGTTAACTTCTTAAAATATTACAATGTGGATTAAGCTTCAACATGGATTTGAGAAGACATCACATTTGAACCATAGCAATCCCTATTAAGATACCTATGTCATTCTTTACAGACATAGAAAAAGCAATTCTCAGATTCATTTGGAACAATAAGAAACCTAGAATTACCAAAACATTACTAAGCAAGAAAGATGAAACAGGAGGTTTTGCCATACCAGATCTAAAACTATACTAGAGAGCTATGGTAACAAAGATAGCTTGGTACTGGTATCAAGATAGTATAGAAGACCAAGGGAATAAAATAGAAGACCCTGAAAGAAATCCTCAAATCTTTAAACATCTGATTTTTGACAAAGGGGGACAAAATATTACATGGAGGAGAGACAGCCTCTTCAACAAATGGTGCTAGACAAACTGGACAGCCACTTACAGAAAGATGAAATTAGACGCATATCTTTCTCCTTGCATGAGAATCAAATCAAAATGGATCAAGGAGCTAGGAATTAAACCAGCTAACCTTGCAACTGATGGAAGACAAATTAGGTCCAACACTTCATCATTTGGGAGTAGGCAAAGACTTTCTCAACATGTCTCCTAAAGTGAAGGAAGTAAAGTCAAAAATCAGTGATTGGGATGACATAAAGCTAAAAAGCTTCTGCATTGCCAAGGAAATAATCAAAAGAGCCAAGAGGTTTCCTACAGAATTGGAGAGAATCATGGGCTGTGATTCCTCTGACAGGGGTCTCATATCCAGAATTGACAAAATCTTCAAAAACCTCAACTTCAAAAACATAAACAACCCAATGAATAAATGGGCCAAAGAACTAAATGGCATAAATGAAGAAAATAAACAATAATAGATGCTGGAGGGCTTGTGGAGAGATAGGCACACTAAGCACACTGTTGGTGGAACTGCAGACTGGTACAGCCCCTCTGGAAAGCAATGTGGAGAATCCTCAAAAAACTGGGGATGAATCCACCATATGATCCTGCTATTCCTCTCTTGGGTATTTTCCCACGGGATTTAGCATCAACACACTACAGTGACACAGCGAAATTGATGTTCACAGCAGCTCAATTTACGATAGCTAAACTATGGAAACAACCCAGATATCCCTCACTAGATGAATGGATCCAAAAACTGTGGTACATATATACCATGGAGTTTTATTCAGCAATTAGAAACAATGATACTTCAGGCTTTAAAGGTAAATGGATGGCTATGAAGATATTATGCTGACTGAAATAAGCATAACCCAGAGAACCAAGGGTCGAATGTCTTCACTCATCTGTGGAGGCTAGAGCTAGACCCTGGCCATTGAGAAAGGAGGTCTATTATCATGTTTTAAATCCACATAAGGTGTAATGTCATACAACCTAAGACATTTGGTAGAGATGTACTGGGAAGGGGGGGAGGGATAAGGGCGGGTAATTGGGGGGGGCTCTTGAGGGTAGATTTAATTTTCAGAATTTATATATATTATTTCATTAGAAGCTTGTCTGATTATTCAACAAATACATTTTGAATAAAAATATTTTGATGTGTTCCAAGGGATGGAAAACAAAACAAAAAAAAAAAAAAAAAAAAAAAAAAAAAAAAAAGAAAAAAAAAGAAAAGAAAAAAATATATGTGTCTTTCATTTCAAAAATTTCCTACCTCAACCCAAAGAATTTATTGCTTAGATTGATGGTGTCAATCTGTGTTTTCTTTAAAAATGCAGGAGATATGGTAAATCTGTCTCTAAGCCAAAGGAATAAACAGTTTTTATGTAGCAATAATATTTATTTAGGAATATGTCTAATACATAGACATATTGCTAAATGCTTTTATGTATAACATCATGTTTAACTCTCATGAAAATAATTATTAGTCCTGGCATGGGCTAAATATTTGTCTCTTCAAAACTCAAAAGTTGAAGCTGGAAACCCCAATGTGATGATATTTGGAAGTGGGAACTTTGGGAGATAATTAGGTTTATGTTAGGTTATGAAGATGGGCATGCATGATGAGATTAGCACCCTTATAAGAAGAGGAAGAAAGTTGCCGCTTCCACACCCACATACAAGTATTAAGGAAAGGTCATGTGAACACATAGTGAGAAGGCAGTTGTCCAAAAGCAAGAACCCAATCTACTGGCACCTTGACCTTAAGCTTCCCAGTCTCCTGAACTATGAAAAATAAATATCAGTATTTAAACTCACCTAATCATGGTATTTTGTTATAGCCACCCAAGCAGAATGATAATTACTATTATACAGATTGGGAAACTGAGCCTCAAATTCATTAATTAGGGATAAGATCACAGTACCTTATTTGAGCCACAGCTTTGAATGACTTCAGAGTTTAAACTCTGAATCACTTCTCTATATTGAATTCATGAAATTTAATACTGCTTTTAACCACATATTTCTTTCTCTACCATTTTTTCTTTATTATTCATACAACCCAAATTTATGATTCTGACCCAGGGCACAATCATCTATTCCTGAGATTACTGTAACACCCTCCTAACTTGTCTCTCTGCTTCTACTTTGTTCTCACATTCTTTCTTCCCTCCATATTCTCTACAATCTATCCTTAGCACACAGACCAGAGGGATCATTTTTAAATGTCACATCATACCACAGACTGCTCAAATTTGCAAAACAAACAAAACCACTGGGAGAAAAAGAAACAAACCAATGAACTAACAAACAAACCACAATCTTCACAATGGCCTATGGGCTATGTACAATCTCTCCTAGCTATTCTTACTTCTCTGACCTCATCTCAGGGTACTCTTACCAACCACACTGACTTCCCCCTGATCTACTTTTTTTTTTTTTTTTTGGAAGAGAGAGGGTGAGTGAGAGGGAGAGAATCAATTTTATTTATTTTTCCATCTGACCTTTGTTTCTCTGACATTTAGTTGTATATGTGGTGCTGAGGTTTGAACCCAGATCCTCACTCATGTCAGGCTAGCACTCCACCATTGAGCCACCACTCCAGCCTGGACATGTACTATTTGTAAGGAGATATGACATATGTAAATATAGTCCTTAAAACAATAAAACCACCAATAAAAAAAGGAAAGAAAAACCTTTCCTTGAAGGCTATGTTTCCATCTAGCCACAATCATTTTTCCCCTTTCCTTCAATCAAGTCCCTGCTTATTTCTTTCCCACTGCACATTATTAAAATAAAATTGCTCTAGTCACATATTATGTCCCAACTGCCACACCTAATGGATTATTTTTAGTTCTCATTGTACTTGATATTTCTATAGCATTTAAAATTATTGGCCAATCTTAAGATTGTTCAATTCATGGATACTTATTAATATGGAGTTTTCCTTTTATAATTTTATTGAGAGGAGCTGGGGCAATCATAAATTCATATTGTGTAACAATATGACTGACATGCTCTTGATTCTAATTCAGTTTCACCCCCAAATAACCCACACCCCAGTCTCTTGCCTCTTCAATATTACCCCCCATAACCCATATGTCTCTCTCCAGCTCCTTGCCCCATACACACACACACACATATGATTGTGCATTTTTCAGAATTAAATGACTACATAAGTATTATTTATTATTTAGCATCTCAGGGGAGTAAAGAGTAAGTTACATTGTTGATTACCCCACTAGATGTCTCCCTAATACCCTTCCCTATGCTCTCCCTCTCACCTCTTCCCTCCCCCCTGCCCACATATCTATGGTGCCCCTAGATTCTGTGTTGCTTTTACTTAGGTAACTCTAATACAAGAGCTAGACCTTTCACCCAACCCTGGGTTTTGCTCTAGCCTCCACAAATGACAGAAAATATTTGACATTTTAGTCTGTGTTTGGCTAATTTTGCTCAGCATAATTTCTTCCATTTCCATCCTTCTACCTTCAAAGACCATAATATCATTGTTTCTAACAGCTGAGTAGAACTGTATAGTGTGTATATATATGTCACAGGTTTTGGATTCATTCATCCAGTGAAGGGCATCTGGGTTGATTCCACAATTTAGCTATTTTAAATTGAGCTGCTATGAACATTACGTCAGTATAATGTACTGATTCTAGCCCTTCTTGGAAAATACCCAGAAAAGGGATAGCCGAGTCATATGGTGGATTGATCCATAATGTTTTGAGGAATCTCCACAATGCTTTCCACAGTGGCTGTAGCTGTCTGCAGTTCCAACAAGAATGTGCTAGTGTTCCTATCTCCTCACAAGCCCCTACTATCTGTTATTGTTTATTTTTTCATCTTTGTTAATCCCACTGGACTGAGGTGAAACCTTAATGTAGCTTTGATTTGCATTTCTCTGATTACTAGTGATTTAGAACACTTTCTCATGTATTCATTGGCTTGCTCAATTTCCTCTGTTGAGAAGTTTCTATTTAGCTCTCTGGCCTATTTATTGATTGGATTGCTCATATTTTTGATAGTAAGCTTTTTGAGTTCTTTGTAAATTTTGGATATTATTTCCCTGTCAGAGGAATCACAAGCCATGATTCTGTCCCATTCTGTAGGTTCTCTCTTGACAGTTTTGATTAATTCCTTAGCTGAGCAAAAGCTTTTCAGTTTAAAAGCATCCTACTCATTGATTCTTGAGTTTAATTATTTTGCTTTGGGAGCCTTGTTGAGAGAGTCAATGCCTATACCCATACACGCTGGAATGTAGCTCATAATTTTTTCTTCTGGTAGATGTATGGTAGCTGGTTTAATTTCTAATCCCTTCATTCATTTCAATTTGATTTTTGTGCAAGATGAGAGATAAGGATTTAATTTCAACTTTCTGCAATTGGCTGTCCAATTTGTCCAGGCCCATTTGTTGAATATGTTGTCATTCCTCCATGTCATATTTTGACTCCTTTGTCAAATATCCGGTGTTTAAAGATTTGTGAATTTGTCTCAAGTCTTCCGTTCCATTGGTCTTCATGCCTATTTTGATACCAGTACCATACTGTCTTTTTTACTACAGCTCTATAGTATAGTGTTAGATCTGATATTGCAAAACCACCTATTTCATCTTTCTTGCTTAGTAATGTTTTGGCTATTCAGGGTTTCTTGTCATTCCAAATGAATTTGAGAATTGCTTTTTCTATATCTGTAAAGAATGACATTGGTATCTTGATGAGGATTGCATTGAATCTATATAGTGTTTTTGGCAGAATGGCCATTTTAATTATATTAATTCTGCCTAACCAAGAGCATGGAAAATCTTGCCATCTTCTCAGGTCTTCCCCAATTTCTGTCTTCAGTGTTTGTTAGTTTTCATTGTAGAGGTCCCTTACTTCTCTTATGAGATTAATTCCCAAGTATTTTATTCTTTTTGAGGATATTGTAAATGGGACTGATTTCCTGATTTCTTTTTCTGCCCTAAATAGAAATTTGTCCATGTCTTCCAGATTATCTAATTTAGAGAAGTATAGTTTTACAAAATATGTTCTTATAATCTGTTGGATTTCCATGGGGCTAGTGGTGATTATTCCTTTTTCATTCATGATTTTGTTGATTTGCTTCATTTCCTCCTTCTTTTAGTGAGAATGGCTAGGGGTCAGTCAATTTTTTTCCCCCAAAGAACCTGCTCTTTGTTTCATTGATTCTCTATATTGCTTTTTTATGATCTTGATTATTGTCTGCTTTATGCTTGCTTTGGGATTAGATTATCCTTCCTCTTGTAGGGATTTGAGGTGGAGTATAAGCTCATTTTTTCAGCATGTCTCCTGGTTTTTAATGTAGGCACTCAGTGCTATTAATTTTCCCCTTAAGAATGCTTTCATGCTGTCCCAGAGGTTTTAATATATTGCATTTATTCTCATTCACTTACAAAAATATTTTGACTTCTGCTCTCATATCTTCTTGAATCCATTCTTCATTTAACATGGTATTATTCAATCTCCATTATATATATTTTTTCTGTTTAAAATTTTGCTGTTAATTGCTAAGACCATAGCATCAGGTCTGATTGGATACTTGGGATAATATCTACTCTTTATTATTTGCTGAGATTTTGTTTGTTAATTAGAATATGATCTACTTTGGAGAAGGATCCATGTGCTGCTGAGAAGCAGGTAAACTCAACCAATTTGCAGTGGAATATTCTATAGATGTCTGTTAAGTCCAGTTGATTTATGGAGTTGTTTAGGCTGGAGATCTCTTTTGTATTTGGTCTGATGATCTATAAATTGGTGATAGACAAGTATTAAAGTCTCCAAGTATTATCATATAAAACCATAGTGGTTTTATGCCCTGGAATTTTTTTTTTCCAAATGCTTGGAAGTGTTGGTGTTTGGACATAGATATTTACTATGGTTATATCTTCCTGATGTATTATTACCTTTACTATTATGTAGTGGCCTTTTTTATCACTTCTAATTAAATTTTGGTTGAAATGTTCTTGTTGGATATAAATATTGCAACATCAGCTTGCTTTATTGGGCTGTGAGACTGGTAAAAAAATTTTTCCCATTGTTTCACACTCAATCTGTTCATGTCTTTGTCTGTAGGTCTCCTGTTAGAAGGATATTGTTGAACTGTTGTTTTATCTAATCTGCTAATCTATGTCTTCTGATTGGTGCATTGAGACCATTCATATTCAGTGTTAGGATAGTTATGTGGTTGTGGTTCACAGTCTCTGTGTTTTATTAGTGATTCTGTGCTGTCCTGGTTGTCTTTTGATAGCATGTACTTTTATTGAAGTTTCTCTGTTACTGGATTTTGTTACTGGAGTTTATCTTTGAGAATTCTTTGTAATGCTGGTTTTCTGTTCATGAATGCTGAAAGTTTGATTTTATTGTGAAATATTCTTATTTCCCCTTTGAATTTCAAACTGAGTTTTGCGGGGTATAATATTCTTGGCTGCAGGTCCTTCAGAGATTGATATATATCCTTCCAGAATCTTCTTGCTTGTTGAGTCTGAGCTGAAAATTCAGAAGTGATCCTTATTGGTTTTCCTCTGAATGTTATTTGATGTTTCTCTTTTGCAGATTTTAATATTCTTTCCTTGATTTCCCGATTGTACATTTTGAATACAATGTATCACAGTGAGCTTCTCTTTCAATTAGGGCTACTGGGTGTCCTATATGCTTCCTGGATGAACATACCTGACTCTATTTTAATATGGAAATTTTTTCTTTAAGTATTTTGTTAAGAATGTTCTACATGCTATCTGTTTGCTTTTCGAATTTTTTGTATCCCAATTACTCTTCAGATTGTTTCTTCTGATTTCATCCCAGGCATTTTGAATAGTCTGCTCATGCTCTGTGAGTTTTCTTCCTTTTTTGTCATCCATGTGCTCAACCTTTCTCAGCCTATCCTTATTGTTGGAAGTTCTTTCTTTGATAGCTGAGGTTGTTTTCCATAGAGGTTAGTCTATTATTAAATTCTTTCAAGTTCCTCTGATATGATTGACTGAAGTTTTTAGCTCCATTACTTTTTTCAGTATGTCTATGTCTTTGATAATAGTTTTTCATCTCTTGAGTTTTCTCATGTAGTCCCTTCCTTAAATCTTCTTTTAGTTCATTGTCCCTTTTAGTAATTAGATTCTTGACTTTTTTTTGTAGATTTTCATCCCACTCCCTGTCTGTCATTTTCTTGGTAGGGCTGTTGTGGGTGTGAGGTGAACCTTTTTAAGTTTGATTCCTCATTTTTTAATAACTTCTGCTGGATCTTTGAACTGAGGTTTCCTGTGGGGAAGCAAGGCAGGTCTCTAGGTGCTTCTTTGTTGCAGGTCAAATGATCAGTCAAATACCTCTGTGATGACCACCTTCTTCCAGAAAGCTGCTTCTGCCTGGAGCCTTGTTTTGCTGCACCTTTTGGATCTAGGCTCCAGAGTGCTGACCTGAAACCTGTTGGGTGTCTGGGGCAGTTCACTGGACTGTTGAAGTGCAGCAGTGGTGATGTGTCACTGGGTCCTGGTGTGTCTGAGGTGCATGGCAGGCCACAACATGCCTGCCTGCATGCTGTGATGGAACCTAAGACCCTTAGCAGCTCGGATGGAGTGCAATATATCTGGACTTGGCAGGTATCTTCTATGGCTGGGAGGCTCCTGGAGGGGCTCCTCAAGAGTATCCTGGGAAACTACAGCCTGGCCCCATAGGCCTGGGCCCATGTGGCATGTGGGCGGGTCAGTGGCTCTGGGCAGGTGTCCTTGGGGGATGTCTTGGGCACCTGCTGGCCTGGGGCCTGAGGCTTGGGCCCACACAGTGGGTTGGCAGGGTAGCTCTGGGCCTGGAGTTTTCTTAATTTTTGTGTTTCCTTTACTTCTATTCTTCCTCTAGCCAACCATTAAATGTTGGTATACTACAGGGACTAACTTTAGACCTTTTCTAACTGTACATATTCTCTTTGAATATCTTATCTTTTTTTTATTAAAGAGAGAAGGACAGTGAGAGAGAGAGAGAGAGAGAGAGATACAGAGACAGAGAGAATCAATTTTTATTGAATTTTTCACATGGCTTTCATTGATCTGACACTTAGTTGTGTACGTGGGTGCTGGGGTTTGAACCTGTGTACTTGCGCATGCCAGTACCGAGCCACTGCGCCAGCCTTGAATATCTTATCTTTAATTCCATGGTTTCAACCATTATCTCTCATGCTTATGACTCAGTAATCTCTAACTCAGCCTAGATCACTCTCCTAAACCATTAATCTATATTAGATATTCATTTCTTTGTGTATTTACCTCATAGGCATAGAAAAACATAATGTGTACAAAGATAGATCAACTTCTCCTTTAAACTGGAACTTCATTTCTAAAATCTTAGTGACTATTAACCATGATCCAACTGTTACACTTCCAAGAAAGAAATTTAGTAATCAATTTAGATTTTTCTATTATCCTCACTTCTTCCATATCACTAGCTATCAACTCATACAAATTCCATCCATTTAAGAGGTCTTATATTTTACACCCCCTTCACTTTTGGCATTGTTACTTCCTCAGTTCAGCTCTTGCAATCTCCTGGACACAGAGTCTCCTCCTCTTTCATAGCCTATGCAATTTGTGCTCAAGACTGCTGCCAGACAGATCTAACTGAAATCTGGAACACATTGCTATCTGTGCCTATTAGAGGAAAGGGAAATTTTTACCCTATTCCTAAGTCCTGATAAACTTGTAAAGAATTTACAAGTCAGGTAATCAGTTTAAAGTAATGAATTGGAAGATAAGGTCACTACGTTCAAAGTAGAAATAGCAACCATCTTCTTTCCTTTTTGAAAGTGTCACTTTGATACTCAGAAATCTCACTTTTAGTCTGAGAGGTCAGATGGTTGGCTGATGGCCAGATTGATAATGGACCTTTCTTTTCTAACTAGAAAAGTCATGCAAGCTTGTGGCTCATGGCAACAAATGAAACAATACAATAGAATCACTTCCAATGGCAAGAAAACAGTTGCAATACTATTACTTGGTTAACCTGATGCTTTTCCTGATCATCATCTTTATAGAACTTCACTCCAATACAGAATCCAGAAAAAGAATAAATAATTTGTTAGACCTTCTTACAGTGACAGTTGGTCCAGCTTTGGCTAATAAGATCAAAGGACAACTACATTGAAAGTTCTTGGGAAAGAGTTTGATTTATTCATGAAAGGGCAGAAATAGCTGACACTATTCCCTTCCTGTCCTTGAACATGACTGGTCCTGTTGCCAGAAACTGTGTCAGCTACAATGCAACATGAGGCCTTATGCATGAAGTAGACACAAAGTTAGAGTCTGTATCCTTGACTGAACACACTATCTTCAGATAAGCATTGACTTGCCAAGTTCCTGTCAGTTATATTTCTTGTTTTTCCAGCTATAATCACATTAAATATATCCATACCCGCCCCCCAAAGAAAGCATCCTTGATGCAACACCAGTGAATCCTTTCATGGCATTTCTTGGCTAGTACAAAGTATAACATGTATGCCCACAAATATGCTGCTTCTACTTTTCTCCCTTATCAGTATAATTTAAGGTATACTGACCTATTTTCTGTTACTTTTTAAAGTATATACACACATACTTTATATAAGTAGGACTGCATGTATGTTTTTTATAATTCAACTTTTCTTTTCATTTTGCTTGCCTTCCCTCCCCTTCTCTTTTGGTCTTGCTTCTCCTGCTCTCTCCTATAGTGTTCCATCTTTCATCTTTTCATTTTCTCTATGATGCCTATAATCATCCTTTTACTTCTCTATCCATTATAAAATGTTCTACTTTTCTGTAATGACCCTAATTTTTTTATACCTCTATGATGTTATGTTGATTATCTACACCTATCCCCTTCTATTACATTCATAAACATAGGTATGGACTGTGTTTTATTTAGTTTTTGTTAATTCCTGGACCTAAAAGGAAAAGTAGAAGTTGGAATGAATGAGAGAAATGGAGAAGAAATTTGAGGCAAAGGGGAAAGCATGCAGAATGTGGATGAGGCACCTGTCAGTGTGGGTGAATGAGAGCTTTTCCATCAATGAGTAGAAGCCAAAATTTCTAGGAGAGCTGAGTCAGCGGCTATTCACTATAAGTCGGCAAATTAATTTGTGTACCAGATTCAATTTGCTGCATGTTTTTGAATAAAATTTCACTGGAACACTGCTATGATCATTTGTGCTACTATGATCAACAAATCCTATAGGAAAGGCTATTACTTGTCAGTTTGAGAAGTCTCATCATGTTCCTGAATACAATGTAGCCATGCTAATTTCCATAATAGTCAAATATTTACTGATTAAGTTAAGCACTATTGCAAGTCTTAGGAATTATTGCAGTCTGCTCGGGCTGCCATAACAAGATACCATAGATTGGGTGGCTTTAACAACAGAAATTTAGTTTACACAGTTGTGGATGATAAGTTAGATCATGGTGCCATCATGCTCCAGATTTACAGATGGTTACCTTCTGACTGTGTTGATATGTGCATACAGGGGGTGTGAAAAAAAAGAGGGGTATTGCTCTCCCTTTATTTTATAAGGCCACCAATCCTATTGATCTTGAATGATACCCTCATTTAACATTAACTTATACACACCTTATCCACAAATAGTAAAATTAGGGTATAGGATTAAATATATGAACTTGGGGAGACATAATTCAGTTGTAAGAGAAACACATAAGGCACTTAGAATGCTGCAATGAAAATATTGAGCAAGTAAGAAACAAGAAGAGAAGAAATTTTGAAGAATGTGAGTACTAAGTGGCAGAAAGAGGAAGGAATTAAGACATTAATATTTAGAATCTGAACTGTAATGGTTGCATAAGGAAATTTAAGATATTTTGAAAGCAAAATCAGCAGGATCTAATTTTCACTTCAGCAAACAAGGATATTTTTGTTCTATAATGAACAATTTTATTTTTTCTTTTAAGCCTTAAAATAATTGTATCTCCTCAGTTCATGCTTTTATTTTGATTTATGTTACCCTATTTCTTCTGAAGATTTAAAAAAGAAGTCAAAGATTTCAGTTTCTGACTTCTAGGCAGGTAAGAATTCCCACTGGGATCCCCCACTGACAGAGAACACTACAACTAAAGCTACTTTTCATCCTCCAACAATCCTTATGCCTGTAAGCTGGTTCCAGACACCCTAAGTCCAGCTGCACCTAAGCCACGGTAAGTCACAAATTATATACAAATAATAAAGAGATCTATTAGTTTTCCTCTCTCCTCTACTAAATTTCATGGGCCTCTTTTTCTACCCTATTCATTTCCCCTTTATTTCTTTGTTTCTTTATAACAGAAAAACATTTCTATATTAACCAATGTATTTTTTGTTCCCAGTTTTGTTTATTCATTACCCTACTTCTCTATTCAGGCAAAAGTAGATAATATTTTACTATTTCAAGGAAAGGATGACACAATAGTATGTATATAACAAAGAAATTAAATCACTAAATTTTTGGTATGTGATTTTCAAAAGGCTAGGATTTTAAGCATAAATGATAGATTTATACTTTTCCTGCTTCTCCTATCCCCATCTGCTCATGCTCAATATACACTAAATAAAGAAAAGACAAGACACTGGTAGATCTGTGGGAAATATTTCATAACATCCATCTGCCTCAGAACTGGTGGGAGAAGGATGGTCAGGATAGAACATTTCATTAGGTTAAGACTTTTGTTAGTAAGGGAAGACCACACCGCTGTCTTCGGAATACAGTCTATGGAGAAAGCAAAGTCTCAGAAATCTCTCATGCTTAGAGGAGTAAGGGATCAGTAAAGATGATATTCATTAAGTACTGAGTTGATAGCAAAGATCTTTTAGTCAGTATAAGGAAGAAAGTAGAGTGAACTGGTGGACTGACAGTTCAATAGGCCAAATATTCACTCCATTCCAACATATTGACACTTGAAAGGCTCTAGAAACTGAAGAATACAGACCTATAGGAACAGGAGAAGAAAGTTCTGTATCAATAATTAGTTTTTAGTCCCCAATAAAAAGTAGTTCAAATAGGAATTAAAATAATTAATTCAACAAATATTCATTATGTTCACTGTGCTATGTATGAATAATTTTCATTTAAAATAAATTACAATTCCTACATCTAAGTTTGTGGACTATAACTCATTCTCAAATTCTTTCATTTTTTTTCATTATATTATTTAACATCTTCACATAAACTTGAAGTGCATCTACTTTTTTTCTAAATAGTTTTCCACAGCATTTTTCATCAGTCTGACACAAAACTTGTAATGCTGTATGTCACAGAAAAAGTTTAAACATTATGGTTGCCACAAAATAACAATGATTAAGAAATGGCATATGGAAGTTATTTTAAATATACATATAGAGGTTATAGAATTCTCTTAATTTCTAGTTCTTAAAGAAATGCAAATTGTTATAAATGTCATTGTTATGTCATAAGAATTTGTATTTCTAGTTTCAGAATATAGTTTCATATTTGCATAAATACATATTCCAAATTTGACAGATTTGGATTTCTAACATATGCTAGCTTCCATATCAGTCATCAATATATATACACACATATATGTGTGTGTGTTTTAAGAAGCAATTATAAAAGTTTTTTATATAGCCAAAAAACCCTTTTGATCAATATGGAGAACCAAGTTAATGCAGGAAATCTCCCTCCAGTGATAATTAAATAAAAATGCTAGATGAAAGATTTAAAAACATGAAATAAAATTGCAGATACAGGTTGAGAATTTTAAAAAAATCTAAGATACAGCAGCAAGCTAGAAAGGTTATTTGGTCTTAGGGATGTGGTACAGAACGTAGCTACTCTCTATAAAAGACAGAAAAGCAGTCAATAGGGTGCCAGCCCTCCAGCCATGCTTTACTCATGCGTTTGAAGCTGACTTTCATGTCTAAAGATACCTGGAAACTCTGAACAGAAAAAAAATAATATTAAAATAAGTCTATAAGCTATAAGAAAGCCATAACATCAAAGCAAAGTCAAACAAAGTTCAGAGCCCCTAATATTCACACAGAAACAACTCCCACTAAAGATAAGCTAATAATTAAGAGTTACAAAGTATGCCAGAAAACAAACTGGCAATGAAAAGGTATAAGCAGATGTATGAATGGAATTCATTTTTGAAGAACTACATATAACTGAGAAATATATTTTAAAAATTTAAAACAAGTAGTTAAAAGAATTTAAAAGAGGAATATAGTCAATCAAACAAGAAAAGTACATAATAGAAAAAAAAGAGAGAGTTAAGTTGATTTAAAAAAATACCCCAATAGAGATTTTTTAAATATGAAAAATAAAGTGAAAGAAGATAGGATTGGCAAATTTGAAAATAAAGAAAACATGGGAAAATAGGCCTTAAAATTCTTGGCTTATTTTAGAGAGACAAGGTAGAGGTTTCCTTGAATCTCCTAAGCATGACATAGACTATAAAGAATTTTTATAAAACTATTTAATTCAGCACTAAAATCAGGGCTTCTCTTAAAATCTTCACATATTTCCCTAACGAACAGTTATTATACTCTTACAGATAAGCAGTTCATAATTCTAGTATCAATCTATAGGAATAATTCTAATTCTTTCTCTGGCCTGCTATTAAGTCACACAGTCTCTCTGGTATGACTCTTATGAAACTACTGCCATTTCTTTCAAATTCTTCCTAGATATACAGCTTGTCTCTGTCTCTCTCCCTCCCCTACTCTATTTCCTTCTCTCCTCAAATGTAAAAAAAAAAAAAAAAAAAACAGAAAAGCAGATCTAATCTTGTCTTGTCTTCTAGGTACCTCCCTCTTTCTCCTTCCTTTCACAAACTTCTCAGAAGAACTTTCCATACTTTGAAATTTCTTACTTTTGCAAACATTCTTTAACTCTTCCTGCTGTTACTGGATCCAATAGATGTTTCAATCTCATCTTTCTTGATCCTTTGGTAACATTCCCTGTTGATCAGTCCCTTCTGAAACATTTTTAAATGTCTTTAAATATGTGTAAAATTTCTTTGCCATTCTGATACAATATTCTTTTTCTCTACCTTTCTGCTTATTTTTCAAGGTGTATTTTCCTCTATCTTTCCATAAAGTTGGAATTCCTTAATGCTTGGTCTTAAGCTGCTTTCCTTTTTCTTTTTCCATAGGCAATGGACCTATAGCTTCTAAAACCTATAAAAAGATGATCTTCAGATTTAAGACTCCAACACTGGCTGGCCTTTCTCTCTCTCCCCCCAACCCCTCTCTCTGTTTTGCTGGGAATAAACTCAGGGCCTTGTGCATGAAAGGCAAGTGCTCTACCACTGAGGTATACTCCCAGACTCATGACCTCTTTCTTTGACCTCTAAAATGATACACTGAAGTACTGAAGTGTATAAATTGGCTAGTTTTATTGTGGTGTCTTAAAGGTACCTTAATTCAATATGACAATATTGAACTCATAATTTCTCTCCATAACTGAGATAATTCTTATTCTCTTTAACTTATTGAATCTATTCAGCTCCACAAACTAGTATCCTAGGTGTCATTACTGATACATCTTCCCAACCATCAGTTAACCCTGCTCATTCTAATCTCTGAATTCTGAGTCCATTCCTATCTTTACAATCACTACTTTTTCTCTCACTGGAACTACTTTAGTGAACTGCTAACATTCCTGACCTGACCTCCATTCTGTACCATTCTAATTATTTTTGCCTACCTGCCAAAATATTCTTCACAAACTGTTATTTTTTATAATGCCACTCTAAGTTTCCAACAACTTCTGTTGCCCTCCAACTCAACATCTATATCATGGTTCTTCTACCACTCCAACCTCACCAACTTCCTTTTGCACCACTTATACCATTGCCCTCTGAGCTCCACCATATCATTCGTTTGCTTCCTCTAGTGTGCCATTTTCCTTTAGGATAAAGACTAGGACCATGTTTCTGTTTGTCTGGAATGGTTGACCCTTAGCCCTCTTTTCCTAGTTAACTCTGGAGTGGCTGGACCTCATACCTCTTTTCCTAGTTAACTCCTACTTATTTATTAGATCTTGGCAAAGAAGACACTTTTTTCAAGAAAGATTTACCCAATTCCTCAATCTAAACTAAGCCCCTTAGTTATGTGCTCTCGTAGCAACATGTACTTCTCTTTCACAGTGTTAAATCAAAGTTTGACTTTTACTTATTTGTGTATGATAGCATGATTAATGTGTGCCATTCTAGTCTTGAATCTCCATGCTTAATACATTTCCTGTTATGCAGTAGCCATACCATATTTGTTGAATGCATTACAGTAATATGCATTTAATAGTTACTAAGGTTATAATCAATCTGGTTTTTCAAACTCCTTATTTCTAGTCTATTATTTTTACACATTTTAAATCTATTTGTATTGCAATTTTCTTTCTTGATGGGATGGGATATAGTTAGGGAGTTGGGAAATCCTTCATTAGTGTCACAATAAGAAGACAAAACATTAAAAAAATAATAACTGCTGCTTTAGATAGCCAACTAATATAATAGCTTAGGGATTTTTGGTTTTGTTTATATAAAACTAAACTTCTAAGAAAGTAGAAATAATCTTGAGACACATTATGCATCTTTAGGCTTGTTAGCAACATGTGATTGAGAAAAGTTACATGGTATTCACTCTACTGTATTCACTGTTTGGTGTCCCAGTTTTAATCTCTCCTCCAGGAAAAGTAAAGTTTTTTGGTAAGTAATTGTAACAGGCAAAAAGTACAGCAATTCAGTTTTCCAAAATAATGCTACAAGTTTAGGGGATATTCTATTCCTAATATTGGTAGTTACATAAAAAAGGTACATACCTTATTCTATTTCCATGGAGATCAATAAAAATTAATTTCACATATACATTTACTTCAATCTTTCAAGAATGATGTAGTGTATAATATTCTAAATTTTAAAAACAACAATGTTTCATATGTCATTTGAGTTTTGTTTTGCTTTTGGGGTGTGTGTGCGTGTGTGTGTGTGATTTTTTTCACAAAATAATATCATGGTAACACATAATTTCCCATTCTGAACATTTTATAACTCATTTTCTTCTTATCCTTCATAATGGATTCAAAAATTTTAAAGCAGTGATTATTAACCATAATGATTTTGCCCCATTGTGACATCCGGTGATGTCTAGAAATACTATTTGCTGTCATGACTGGGAATATGGTGGTACTACTAGTATGTAGAGGCCATGAATATTGTTGAACATCCTATAATGCATTGGCAGCCCTTATGACAAAATTATCCAGTTCAAAATGTCAATTGTCACAGGGTTGAAAAACCCTATTTTAGCATACAACAAATATTAAATGCTGCAATAAATGGAAGGTGAAATTAAACTATACACCACATTATTACTAATTTCTGAAGACATATTACTAAACCTCTACTGTACTTTTTCTATGAGGATATATAAAGTCTGTTTTAATATTCTTAAGACTCTGATTTATTCCTATTGTGTAGCTTCTGAAAAACTATATCCTGGCACTGAATCCCTAAACATTCAGCTGTGAAAATGTAAATTCTTTTTTCTTTTTTTTTTTTTTTAAGAGCAAGAGACAGTGACAGGGAGAGAAAGAAAGTGAAAGAGAGATCAATTTTATTTAGTTTTTCATGTGGCTTTCATTGCTCTGACACTTCATTGTGTACATGGTTCTGGAGTTCAAAAATGTGACCACTCCATAAAATATAAATTCTTAACTTAGCATTCCATACTTTCATAATGCTGTGAATATCTATTTCCTAGAATTTATTACATTGATTCTTGTGTCTCCTTCATGAAATTATAACTTCCACAAGGTTAATCAATAATTACGTCCATCTTTTCTCATCTTTGTTTTCTAGCAAAGGTCTTACCTATCACAAGCAATTAAATATTTATTAAATGAATGAATGAACAAATTAATAACTGATGCAATGACATAATTACTTTTTATATTTTGGTCACAAAAATTAAAATATAAACAAAGTGAAAAAGATAATGTATACTAATAGTGTTTAATATTTAAAATCAATATTCTATATATTATTATCAAATATTCAACATTAAAAGGAGGGTTCATCATAGTTAAAATGCTTGTTCAAATGGCTTAACTTTTGTGATTTAAGAAAAAATAATTTAATACAATAATCTGGATTCACACCCAGTATTAGTTTTGTGTAATTTTTATAAGCACTAATGAAGCAAATGAAATAACTGATTTCTTCAAATTGTGTTTTATTGCCAATCCTGTTACATCTCTTTTTACTTTAGTAGCTATCAATGGCTAGGAATTACATTTAAAGATTTCAGAAGTATTTATAAGACTATAAGCTGATATCTCAATGGCAAAAGGTAAACAAAACTGTATCAGTTATTTTGTGGTCATAACTTAAGCACTTCTTTATTTTCATCAAAATTACTTGAACTTACCTTCAGATACATTTTTAATTTGAGCAAAATATTTTGAAATTAAATCCATTCCTCAGTCACTCAAAACCTATTTGGGAGAATTAAATTAGACATATGCTAACAAGTAGTTAACAGAGAAGGTGCAGAAATAAAAAAAGTAAATCTTTAAAAATTTGTTATTTCAGAAAGGCATAAATTAAATTTCCAATTTTGCCACTTAATGGAATTTTTGATCTTAGACAAATTATTTACTCTAAGTCTGTTCACTCACCTGCACAATGGAAATAATACCACCTACCTTGGAAGAGTTGTAAGAGTCAAATGATACCATATACACAAAGAGACTGAAAAAGAGTACATTAAATAAATGACCCATTTAAGGCCATGGGCATATTCATCAAACCTAATAGAGAAGAATATTTTTGCAATACTATGCTTACTGGTTAGATGGCTATACAGAGAACTGAACAGTGCTATTACTCACTTAAGTTCCCTTTTCCCTGACCAGCTATTTACTGTCAAACTGAAGAGAAAAGGGTGTAGAAGAACACTGCTTTGATAGAGTACAATTTGGTACCACTGAAACCCACTATTTAGTTTTGCCTCACTCGGACGGGGCTGGTTAATAATAACAATACTCTTCTCTAAAAATGTGATATAGACAAGGCAATTACTCCAAAGAGATCTTTTGATGAATTATTATGAAATACACTAATTCTCTACAATCCACTTTAAAAAGTGAGTTTATTTCTTGTTTTTTTTTTTAATTTTTTTTTTTGTTGTTGTTGTTGTATGGTTGTACTGGGAAGGAGTGTATGAGAAGAGGTAACTCTTAGCAGAAGGTCATGGAGGGTTTACTTAGCTCATGGATTTTTAAAATTTTTTAATTTTTTTATTGGTGCATTAAGTTGTACATAATGATGGGATTTGTTGTTATATATTCATGCATGCACACAATATAACAATATAATTTAGCCAATATCCCCTGCCCTGGCACGCCCCCTCCCATTCCCTGGTTCCTTGCTTCTGCTGATTGCCCTTTGAAATTGACTGTATGAAATTATTTAGTTTCCTAGGAGTATAAAATATATTTTACCTTCCCCTTTAACCTTCCCTTTTCCTGCCACCATCCTTCCTCCCCTCTCCCATTCTGCTTTCTCTACTCTATTAGACTTTCTTTAGTTGTTCTATTAATTTGTATTTGGATAAATGCCTGCAGTATTTTCTGTAACAAATGCCTGCAATAACTGAAATTGGATGGCTACCTCTAAGTTCCAAACTAAACTTTTTAAAGTAGGCCATCACTTCCTATACATACCAAAACCTTTGGTGCTCCATTGGAAAATCAGCCTTTTTCAAAAATAAACATTCACAACTGAAAATAAAGGCAAGGTGAAAAACTGTGGTACTAATCAAAATTCCCAAAGGTGCACGTGATTATTCTGATGTCCCACAGTTTAGCTGAACAGTAGTTTATTGGGAGAGCAATTTATCTCAAACATATCAAGGTTTTCTTTAATAGGGTATTTTGAAAATTATGTTCATTTCTATTAAGAAAGGAACTTACCATTTTTCAGGTTTTAACCTGGGTACATAGGAATACTAAAAAAGCGACTGCAGTGCTCTGCAAGGCACATGAAAACACAGAAGCAGTATCTTTAAATTTGCTGCATGTGGGCTGCTACTGGCAATGACATCCCACTGCAGGGGAAATTTTAGAAAGAACAAAACCATCACATATTTCTTCTTTAAAATTATGACAAAAAGAGGTATGATAATCTTCAATGGAGGCTACATAGATGAAGTCAGCACAAAAATAGTAAAGACATTCAAAAAACATTTACAGAAGGATAGAGTTAATTTAATGATTTGTCATTGGATAATCTGTTTGAAATCATTCCTCAGACAAAGTGGTAGATTTAAGCTATTAAACAGGAACAGAGACAACAATGGCATAAGCAAACACGAGAGGTCCTGGATTCAACAAGAAGAGGGTGAGAGGGCAGGGAAGAATGTCATGAGCAAAACTATGGACATGGGAAATGGCAATCTGTATACAGGTATGGATCATATGGTAGAGATATTAGAGAAAGTAATAAATGTGAATTTGCAGTTCCCTGATAGAAAAATGTATGCTGTACTATGAATCAGTATAGGTTTCAGGAAAAGGGTCCTGTAACTGAAAGAAGTGTTTAAGGAAGAACTGGCAACTCTGCACATGACTGACAGGAGTTAAGAAGGAGTAAAGGTAGAACATGATCCCTAAGGCTCTTGTTATAGTCCAAATATAAGATGATAAGGGGATGGACCAACTTTTTGGCTGTAGCAATGTAAAGAAATGAGCAATAGCAACAGCAATTTTGCTTTGAAGGAAACCAGAATGCATTGGTTGTTTTGGAATTAATCACATGGTTCCTAGAAGTTGAATAGGTTCTTTCCTTTCACATACAGGAGATATTTTTATTTCAAAAAATGAAGATTCATTTAGATGGATGTACAAGAAATGTCAGAGTTTAAATGTCAGCAGAGGTTACACAGATAGGTTTTTGTTCTTCACACACAAATTCTCTTTACTGAGGACATTTGGAAATCTAATGTCTCAGGAAATGAAAGGAATATCATGGGTACTGAAAAAGAACAAAGGCTTAAATGAATATGTTTTACTGATTCCTAATTTATAACCTGGCTGAAAAAATATACACTCTGGAAACAAGTACTATAGTTTGAATTCAATCTATAAATACACACTAGAGATGCTTTGTATATTGTGTAGTGAAATGCAAAACAGGTAGTAGCTAAAATAATAAAACAGTCAAAATGATACTAGCTAAAAGTAAAGGCATAATTTGAAGCCCATCTTCATCATCTTGTGAAACCAAATAAACCAAGATGAGAAACTAATAAGGAAGACAGAAACTTTCATATGATATTACAGTGATTGTAAATATCCTCAAATATCATTTATACCTATCCCTATCACTTCAGATTTTACAGTGACAATTAGACCCACAGCTAGAATCAAAGATTAATGTCTTAATAAATAAGCAATATTCTGTCAAAAATTTTTAATGTTTTGATACATTTTCAAAATAATTATTTCCTTATCATTGCATTTTATTTCATACTTTTAAAACATTTTAAAATGGAGTATTTACAGGATTTATAAATCTGCAAAAGAGGAAAATGGCACAAAAAAGGTCAAAACCACATGGTTTTGGCATAACATTTATTTGCTACAGCTCATAATCTTTTTAATAGAACCTTAGAGTACATAGAGCACCAGAATTCATTATTTTAAAAAGTTTAGACAGGTGGAGAAGTATAATATAATGTAACATCCTGGCACAATCTAGGGTAGTATCCTAGAATTTAGCATATTAATAATTCTTTAGCAAAAAAAATGAAAATTTATACCAAGTTTAAAAAAATGAAAGAATAGCCAGCTTCCCATTAGTTCAAGTGAGGTTTGCTGCCAAATATATTCAGATCAGGAAAATTTTTGAGATCAAATGAAGTAGGAAAAAATATTAAATACATTTTAGTTTTCAGTGTTAGAATTTCATTTTGCTACCATATTTTATTGGTGCACTATAGTTGTACATAATAGTGGGATGTTGTTACATATTTGTATATGCACACTATATAACAATATAATTTGGGCAATACCATTCCCCAGTATTTCACCTGTCTCTCCTCTCCTCCCTTCCCCTGGTCTCTTTCTTCTACTCCACTGTTCTCCCTTCAAATTTAATGAGATCTCTCACTACCTCCCTTTTCCTTTTTACTGTTTAATTTGCAGGTACGAGAGAAAACATGATACTTAACTTTGAGTTAGGCTTATTTTGTTTAACATAATGTTCTCAAGATTCATTCCTTTTCCTCAAATGACATAAATTCATCCTTCTTTATGGCTAAATAAAATTCCATTGTGTATATACACCACATTTTATTAATTGCATCTACTGACAGACATAGTTTGGTTATCATGCATCTACTTGTTCCATAGTTTAGCTATTATGAATTGTGCTGCTATAAACATAGGTATGCATGTATCGCTATAGTATGCTGATTTTAATTCTTTTGAATAAATGCTGAGGAATGGTATTGCTGGATCCATTCCAAGTGTTTTGAGGAATTTCCACAATGGTTCTATTAATTTACAGTCCTACCAATAAGTAAATGTGTTCCCTTTTCACCATATCCTCTCCAGCATTTATTATAGTTTATATTCCTGTTTTTAAGCTTTTTAAAATTTATTTTTATTAGTGCATTGTATTTTACATAATGATGGGATTAATTGGTGCATATTCCTAGATGCACACAATTCAGCAATACAATTTGTTTAATATTCCATCCCACATGCCTCTACATCCCTCCTCCCCTTCCCTGATCCCTTGCCTTTCTTCTGGGTCCTATATTGTTACTAAAAACCCAAGTACAGTGATATAATTCTTATACCTATGAAGAACAATTTTCACATATAACACTATAGTATATACAGTGACATACTTATAACTGCTTGGAATGTACCTTGCTTTATGTCAGTTCCAATATTTCCCCTTCTCCTTCCTTCCTATCATCCCTTAGTAATTCTTCAAAATATTTGACAATAGGATATAACATTTACATTTTTGGACAAGTATACAGCATAACTTGTTCAAATATATTATGAAGTATCTTGCAATTGTATCTCATAAATATTAATATTTGGCATTTTTGTTCTATGAATCTAATACATGAGTTTGTCTACCTTACTCCCAAGCCTGGGTTTAGGTCCAACCTCCACAAATGAGGAATAACATTTGGCCCTTGACTCTGGATTTGGCTAACTTTGCTCAGCATTTCTTCCATTGTCATCCATTTACTTTCAATGGATTGTTTCTCATAGCTGAGTAGAACTCCATTATATACATATACTGGAACTTTTGGATCCATTCATCCATGATGGGCATCTGGGTTGGTTCCATAATTTACCTATTATAAATTGAGTTGCTATGAACACAGATTTTGCTGTCGTGGTCATGTGCTGATTATAATTCCTCTGGGGAAATACCCAGAAGAGGGATAGCTGGGTCATATGGTAGATTCAATTCTAATTGTTTTGAGGAGTCTCCACACTGCTTTCCAGAGCAGCTGGACCAGTCTTCAATTCCACAAACAGTGTGCTAGTGTTCCTACCTCCCTACAATCCCTCAGCATTTGTTATTGTTTGTATTCTTCATCTTTGCCAGTCTGACTAGAGTGAGATGAAATGTTAAGGTAGTTTTGATTTGCATTTCTCTGATTGTTAGTGATTTAGGACACTTTTTCATGTACTCATTGGCTTGCTTAATGTCCGCTGTTGAGAAGTTTCTATTTAGCTCTCTGGCCCATTTATTGATTGCATTGTTTGTGTTTTTGTTATTGAGTTTTTTTAAATTCTTTGTAAATTTTGGATATTAGTCCCCTGTCAGAGGTTTCTCAGGCCACTATTCTTTCCCATTCTCTAAGTTATCTCTTGACTGTTTTATTTCCTTGGCTATATAGAAACTTTTTAGTTTGATTGCATCCCACTCATTGATTATTGACTATAATTATTTCACTTTAGGAGTCTTGTTGAGGAAGTCGTTGCCAACTCCTATATGCTGGAGTGTTGGTACTAATTTTTATTCTAGCAGTTGTATGGTAGCTCCTTTAACTCCTAGTTCCTTGATCCAATCAGATCTGATTTTTGTGCAAAATGAGAGATAAAGATCTACTTTCAATTTTCTGCAAGTGGCTGTCCAGTTTGTCCAGGACCATTGTTGAATAGGCTGTCTCTCCTCCATGTTATATTTTGACACCACCCCTATGTCAAATATCAGGTGTTTAAAGATTTGTGGGTTTGTCTCAGAGTCTTGTATTCTATTTCATTGGTTTTCTTTCCTATTTTGATACCAGTACCATACTGTTTTTAGTACTATAGCTCTATAGCATAATTTTAGATCTGGTATTGCAAAACCACCTGTTTCATCTTTCTTGCTTAATAATGTTTTGGCTATTCTGGGTTTCTTGTTGTTCCAAATGAATTCGAGAATTGCTTTTTCTATATCTGCAAAGAATGACAGTGGAATCTTGATGGGGATTGCACTGAATCTGTATAACGCTTTTGGCAGAATGGTCATTTTAATTATATTAATTCTGCCTAACCAAGAGCATGGAACATCTTTCCATCTTCTCAGTTATTCTACAATTTTGGCTTTCAGTGTTTGATAATTTTCCTTGTAGAGATCTTTTACTTCTCTTGTTAGATTAATTACCAAGTATTTTATTCTTTTTGAGGATACTGTGAATGGGACCGATATCCTGATTTCTTTTTCTGCCCTAAAATTGTTGGGTTATAGGAAAGCTATTGATTTATGTGTGTTGTTCTTGTAGCCTGCTACTTTGCCAAATCTGTTTATTAGCTCTAGCAGTTTTCTGGTGGAGTTTTTTGGATCTTTCAGATATAGGATCATGTCATCAGCAAAAAGGGACAGTTTGACTTGCTCCATTCCTATTCTTCCATTTGATTTCCTCCTCTTGCCTGATTGCTCCAGCCAGGGTCTCAGGAACTTCACTGAATAAAAGTGGTGACAGCAGGCAGCTTTGTCTTGTTCCCAAGTTCAGTGGAAATCCTTTAAGCTTTTCTCCACTTAGCATTATACTAGTTGAGGGTCTGGCATATAGGCCTTTATAAAGTTAAGATAAGTTCTTTTGATATCTATTTTCTCTAGAATTTCGAGCATAAATGAAGGCCTTTTCTGCATCTATTGAGATGATTATATAGTTTTTGTCCATAATTCTGTTTAATGACAAATCACATTTATTGATTTGCATATGTTGAACCAGCCTTGCATACCTGGAATGAAGCCCACTTGATCATGATGAATTATCTTCTTGATGTGCTTTTGAATACCTTTTGCAAGAACCTTATTAAGGATTTTTGCATCAATATTCATGAGGGAGATTGGTGTGTAATTTTCTTTTGTTGATGTGTCTTTGCTGGTTTTGCTATCAGAGTTATGGTTGCTTCATAAAAAGTGATTGGGAAAATTCCCTCTTTTTCAATTTCTTGGAATAGCTTAACAAAGAGAGGTGTTAGCTATTCTTCAAACGTGTGGTAAAACTGCACAGAAAATCGATCAGGTCCTGGGCTTTTCTTATTTGGAAGACTTTGACTTGTGCATGGATTTTGGTGCCTGTTATTGGGCTGTGTAGGATTTCAGTTTCATCCTGTGTTAATTTGGTGATGTTGTATGTGTATAGAAATTTGTGCATGTCATCCAGATTATCTGATTTAAAAGAGTAGAGTTTTAAAAAATATTTTCTGATAATCTCTTTGATTTCACTGGGATCAGCAGTAATCACCCCCTCTTTGTTGGTTATTTTGTTGATTAGCTTTGATTCTCTCCTTTTAGTTAGATTAGCTAGGGGTCTGTCAATTTTATTTAGTTTTTCAAAGAACCAGCTCTTTGTTTCATCTATTCTTTTTATTGTTTTTTTTTTTTTTGTTCTCAATTTCATTGATTTCAGCTTTGATCTTAATTATTTCCTGTCTTCTGCTGGCTTTGGGATTAGACTGTTCCTACTTTTATAGAGATTTGAGTTGGAGCATAAGCTTATGTGTTACAGATCTCTCCTGATTCTTAATGTGGACACAGTGCAATAAATTTTCCCCTTAAGAATGCTTTCATGTGGGGCTGGAGTGTTGGCTTGGCTGTTATGGCGCTTCCTTGACATGCGTAAGTATGCAAGTTCAAACCCCAGCAGCACATACACAGAGAGGTCTTGGAGCAATGAAAGCCACGTGAATAACTATCAAAAATTATTTCTCTCTTTCTCAATCTCTCTCTCACTGTCCTTCTCTCTTAAAAAAATGCTTTCATGCTGTTCCAGAGGTTTCAATATGTTGTGTCTTCATTCTCATTCTCTTCTGAGAATTCCTTAATTACTGTTCTCATGTCTTCTTGGAACCATTCTCCATTTAATAGAATGTTATTTAATCTCCATTTATATGTGTGTTTTCTCTTATGGTTTTTGCTATTAATTATTAGGATCATAGCATCATGGTCTGATAGAATCCATGGAATAATGTCTATTTTTTATATTTGCTGAGATTTCCTTTTTGAAGTAGAATATGACCTATTTTAGAGAAGGATCCATGTCCTGCTGAGAAGAAGGTGTACTCTGCCAATTTGGGGTGGAATATTCTGTAGATGTCTATTAATTCTGTTTGATTTATGGTGTGGTTTAGACTGGAGATCTGTTTATTTTTTTGCTTTGATGATCTGTCTATTGGTAATAGAGGAGTGTTACAGTCTCACAGTACTATTGTGTTGAGGTCCACAAGTGATTTTATATCTTGGGAGTAATTTTTCCACTTAGTTGGGGGCATTGGTGTTTGCAGAGTATATATTTAGTATGGTTATTTCTTTCTGTTGTATTGTTCTCTTTACTAGGATGAAGTGGCCTTTTTTAATCTCTTTTGATTAATTTATGTTTGAAATACACTTTGTTGGGTATAAGAATTACAATTCCAGCTTGCTTTCTTGGGCCGTATGCATGGTAGATTTTTCCCCCATTCTTTCATCCTTAATCTCTGGGTGTCATTGGCTGCAAGGTGGGTTTCCTGTGGACAGCATATTGTTGGATTTTGTTTTTTGATCCAATCTTCTAGTCTGTGTCTTTTGGTTGGTGCATTGAGACCATTCACATTCAGTGTTAGAATAGTTATGTGGTTGTGGTTCACAGTCATTGTGTTTTATTAGTAAGTTCTATGCTGTCTTCGTTGTCTATTGATAGAATGTGCCTTTATTGAATTTCCTCTGTGGGTTTTGAAGAATTTAGCTTGTTCTTCTAATGGAGTTTATCTTTGAGAAGTCTTTGTAATGCTGGTTTTGTGTGCATGAATGTTGCAAGTTTGTACTTAGCATGAAAAGGTCTTATTTCCCCCTCATATCTGAAGCCGAATTTTGCTGGGTATAGTATTATTGGGTGCATGTTGTGTTCATTCAGGTGTTGAAAGATCTCCTTCCATGATGTTCTCGTTTCCAGAGTATGAACTGAAAAATCAGATATGATTCTTATTGGTTTGCCTCTGAATGTGATTTGGCGCTTCTCCCTTGCTGCTTTCAATATTATTTCCTTGATTTCCCGGTTGTAAATATTGAATATGATGTGTCCTGGTGAGCTTCTCATTTGATTAGGCCCATTGGGTGTCCTATAAATGTCCTGGAAGAGCATTTCTGACTCTCTTTTTAAATGGGCAAAACTTTCTTTAGCAATTTCCTTGAGAATTTTCCTTATCCCATCCATTTGTGTTTCTATTTCTTCCTATATTCCCATTACTCTGACACTGTTTCTTCTAATTTCATCAGAGGCATTTTGAAAACTCTCCTTGTGTTCTGAGTTCTTTTTTTTTTTCTTTTTTTGTCATTCATTTACTCAAGCTTACTCAGCCTGTCCTCATTGTCAGAAGTTTTTCCTTCAAGAGCTGAGGTTCCGTTTTGTATAGAAGATAGTCTATTATTAAACTTTTCCATGGTTCCTTTCATTTACGGTAGATTTTAGCTCTGTTACTTCATTTTTAAGTATATCTATATCTTTGATAATAAAGTGTTTCTTCTCAAGTGTTCTCACTTAGTCCCTTCATTAAATCTTCTTTTAGATCATTGTTCCTTTTAGTTATCAGATCATTGATAACTTCCTCTAGATTTTCATCTTGCTCCCTGACAATGGCATCCTTGCTAAGGGAGTTGTGGGTTTGAGGTGAACCTCTTCTAGTTTGATTTTTCATCTTTGGAAAGCTTCTTCTGCATCTTTTAATTGGGGTTCCCTCTGTGGAAGCAAGATAGGTCTCTGGGTCTTGACCTTATATATCAACTCTCTGATGACCACCACTTTCTTCCAGAAAGCTCTTTCTGCCTGGAACCTTGTTGTGTTGCACCTTTTGGTCCTAGGTTCTAGGACTTGGTCCTGGCACTTGGGTTCCTCGTCAGCCTGCTGCATTGTTGAAGCTAAGAGGAAAGGGTGCATCACTGGGTGCTAGGGTCTCAGAGGTGTGGGGCAGGCCAGAATAGACCAATCTATGTGCTTCACTGGGACCTTGGATCCTTGGTGGTGGGATGGATGCAATGTAAATGGACATGGTATGTGTGAGTGACAGCTGGGTGGTGTCTAGATGTGGGGTCCTTGGGAGTGTCTAGCACACCTGCCATGGCAGTGCCAGAGTTCTAGACATGCACAGATGTGGGGTGGGTTCTGTTTGCCAGCTTCTCACTCTTTAATTTGAAGTGAATTCTTGGCCTGAGATCTCTATCTGGTTGTTCCTCTTTGGGTCTTTGTTGTTGGATTGGGAGTTTGTCTGGCCCCTTACTTTGGTTGGGGTACTGTCAGGACCTGTGGACTGTTAGTGTCCATTAAGATATCCAGCTACTCATAAGCTAATAGGAGGTCATCAGTATGAACAACCAATGCTTACAATAAATGACATTAAGTTGGTTATTTAATGCCAACTTGGTTAGATACAGTACTGACTTTATCTATTACAATGTTAAATTCTATGTATAAAACACGTGTTATTGTTAGCCATTACTTTCATTGATAGTATTAGTTAACCATCACCTATGTGAGCCTTCAAAGCATACAGTAGTTATTCAGTTGGCATTCACAGTAGTAATGGTTACACAGCATTAAAGATAGGGTGGGGCATCAAATGACAAACTAATTGGAAGACTGAGAGAGAAGAGAATGTAAAAGGAAGTTACAGAGAAGGTAGTAAAATCTGGGCATGAACAGAGAGAAAGTAGAGGAGGTGAAGCATTTGCTGGGGGTCTGTGGGGGGGGGAACACAGGGACAAGAAACACAGGTATCAAAGTAGAGGTAAGGTCAAAGAGATATTAGTAGAATTTTGGTGTTACCATAAGAAAAGGGAGAAGCAAGCACAGGAAAATTTTGCCACTTGGCCAAAATACAATCCAAATACAAATTGTACTGATCAAAATCTCAAACCTTAGCAGGCAGGACAAGAATAAACACTGACTTTGAAGAATATGCTCAGAAATGAAGGGAGTATAGAGAAAAGAAAGACAAGGAAAAAAGAGATGAAAAATAAACAGGGGAAAAATTGAAAAATAATCCAACAAGAAAAAAAGAAAACAAAACACAAGAAAGGGTAAGAATAAGAACAAAAAACAATCAAACAAAAAAGCTAATATGTTTATATGTCCAAAAACCAATCAACTTCCCCAGATGGCACACAAATACATGTCAAAAACAGGATGAAAAAAAATTCTTTTTTAATTGAGAAATTTATTTTTTGAACAACTATACAAGTTTTTAACAAAATAATATAGAAAGTATATAGATTTTAGAGATTAGATTTACCCTCAAGAGTGCCCACACCAATTACTCACCATAATCCCTCCCTTCCGGTTCCCAAAATATCTCTAAAAAAGTATTAGGTTGTATAACATTACACCTTATCTGGATTTAAAACATGATAATAGACCACCTTTCTCAATGGCCAGGATCTAGTTCAAATCTCCACAGATTAGTGGAAACATTCAACCCTTGGTTCTCTGAGTTAAGCTGATTTTACTCAGCATAATTTCTTCCATAGCCATCCATTTACCTTCAAAGGCTGCAATATCATTGTTTCTAATTGCTGTGTAAAATTCCATGGTATAAATGTACCACAGATTTTGGATCCATTCATCCAGTGAGGGACATCTGGATTGTTTCCATAGTCTAGCAAGAGTAAATTGAGCTGCTATGAACATAGATATTGCTGTGTCACTATAATGAGCTGATTCTAAATCCCCTGGAAAAATACCCAGGAGTGGATTAGCAGGACTGTATAGTGGGCTCATCTCTAATTTTTTGAGGATTCTCCACACTGCTTTCCAGAGGGGTTGTACCAGTTTGCAGCTCCACCAACATGTACTAGAGTGCCTATCTCTCCACAGCCCTTCCAGCATCTATTATTGTTTATTTTCTTCATTTTTGCCATTCTGACTGGCATGAGGTGATAGATATCTTAATGTAGTTTTCATTTGCATTTCTCTGATTACTAGTGATTTGGAGCACTTTCTCATGTATTCTTTGGCTTGATCAATGTCCTCTCTTGAGAAGTTTCTATTTAGCTCTTTGGCCCATTTATTAATTGGGTTGTTTGTGTTATTGTAGTTAAAGTTTTTGAGGATTTTGTAGATTCTGGATATGAGGACCCTGTCAGAGGAATCATAGCCTGTTGTGCTCGGTGCAAAAGAAAAATCACCGTACTGGATGCCATTATCCTTCTTTCTTCTTCTCCCTCATATTTCGCTCGCTCTGAGCAAGATGGGCTACGCGCTTGCGCATTAGTGCTTCTTCCTCTCTCTTCCTCTCTTTCCCTCTGCACCTTCCCGGTAGGTGATAGATGATGTCACCAACATAACAGTCCCTCATTGGCTGGAATAAGCCAGTCTGCCGCTTCACCATTGGTCCTTTAGCAGCCTGCTCTGGATATATCAGTCCATGTGTGTGAAAAATAAAGGGGAGAGAAATTTCAAGGTGCCATCCACTCGTGAGACTGAGCTCTTTTCTCCCCCGGCGGGGAAGGAAGTTCCCGCGTTCCAGTCCCGTGTCCCGACCGCCAGCGTTAGCCCCTTTGTTCCTGCCTCCCCGACCTGTCCTGTTTTGGCTCCCGTGAAACGGCCCAGTCAGTCCGGGTCGTTTCGCTCATTGCATGCCCCGGAACGCTGCGGGGGGGGGGGGCAACAAATTGGTGCCCCGTGTGAGGATTCCCGCATCCTCCTGCCGACAGGACCCCGCCCTACAAGAAGAAAATGAGTAAGCAAGCTTTTCCTCTTTTTAATCGTTCCCTATTCAGGTAAAGGTACTCAGTGCCCACGTATTAGGGCCCCGCCTCCCTTGTTTTTAATTTCCCCCTATTCGGCTGCAAAAAGCCTCCGCCCTGGCCTTAGGGCTCTGTGCTCCCTTCTTTTTAATTCAAGTAATTAAGTCCAATGCCCTGGCCTTAGGGCCTTATTTTCTTTACCCCAATGTTTGAATATCTCTTTTCTCTCTTCCCCCTGTTCTCCAAGCCAGTTAATGAGGAGTCCTCTAGCTCATTTAAACCCCTCTTCGCTCTCCTCCCCCTATCCTCCCTACCAGCCAACAGGGAACCCTCTAGCTTACTTCAACACTTTTGGAGCTGTCTCTTTACTATAGGATGCCTTATTTCTCTAGCCCTTTTATGGCACTCCTTACATTCCCCTTTAAGCCTTCTCTATCGTCTCGCCTCTACCTTGGGCCAATTAGCTAGCAAGATAGACCCTATCTTGGATTCTCTATGGGTCCTCCTTAAGAGCAAAGGATTAGAATTAGCTGATGATCAGATTAAAGCTACATGGGCCACGTAGCTTTATAAATAACTTATTATAATTTATAAGTAACTTATATAATTGGAATACATGGGACCAAATTGAGCAACTCCTTAGAGAAGCTCAAATCCAATCTGGGGATCTCCCTCCCCTTGGGGCATTTCTTGCAATCTCTGCTCTTAAGAGCTGTTTTCCCCCGCAGCCTGGCTACATGCAAAAGGAGCAACTCCCAAACCAAAAAAAAGGATGATATCCCTATGGAGGAAGAAAGGCCTGCTCCCCATGCTCCAAACACCCACCTCAATCCTTTTGACTCGGCCCCCTGGCCTGCTAGCAGGGGGCCCCCTTCTCTCCCACCCCTACTGCATACCACATCCGCCTTTAATCCATTTAGACCTGTCTCAGCTCTACCCCCCCTCCTTTGAATCGGGACTTCCCTCAGCTCCTCCTTGCCCTGCCTCAGCTCCACCCCCCTCTTTTGAATCAGGACCTCCCTCTCAGCTCCACCTTGCCCTGAACCTTGCCAATTGTTTCCGGTCAATGTTAACCCTGGGGGCAACCGGCCGGCCACGTGGTACCCCTGGGAGCCCGGGGACCTTAAAGAATTAAAAAAGGCAGTTCTCGAGGATGGGCTCAATGCCCCATGGACAGAAACTATCCTGCAGGGACTAGCCCACCACCCATGCATGGTGGCAGATTGGCGGGCATTGGCCCGTGCAGTCCTTCTGAGTTCACTGTATATAAAGTGGAGTGCTTTATACAGGGAAGAGTGTCAACAACAGGCAGAATGTAACCAAAGTGCTAGTCCCAAAATTCCCATTACTGATGGAATGCTTACTGGCACCACTGATCAATATTCTTCAGGTATCCAGCAAGCAGCCATTCCACCTCCTGATCAGGACCAAATTCGGGTTTTAGGCCTGGCTGCATGGCGAAACCTGGAGGGAGGACCCTCCGAGTCCCCAATAGCTGGGATCAACTAAAAACCTGGAGAAGATCTCCCTGGTTTATTACTAGAGTTGAAGGGAGCATTAAATGCAAGTTTCCTCCCGGCGACCTCCGTGATCATTTCATTAAAATGATGGTATGGGAAAGGATGAATCAAGAGCATAGAATTGCTTGTTCTGGTCTTAAGGACAGATCTATGGAAAGATGGATAATAGCCACGAAAGATGTCGGGACCCATTCTCATCAGACACAGGCATTAGCCTAGGCCCTTCAAACTTCTCATAGGGAGGATGTAGCCACTTTAGTGTGCGCTCCAGCAGGCTTACGCCAGGAAAAACGCCACCTGTGTCTGGTGTGGGCAGGAAGGTCACTTCAAGAGGGAATGCCCCCAACAGGCAGCGGAGGGATTAAACCCAATCAGGGCATCCAAGGGGTTGGACCCTAATGCCCACTGTCCACTCCCTAACGCCCCATGCACACCCTGCCCACCATGCGGAAAAGGCTATCATTGGGCCAAAGATTGCCAATCTAAAACAGATGCACAAGGCCAGCCTTTAAACTCCCTAAGGGGCTTACCCCAGCCCCATTAAAAAATAGGGGCCCCCCAGCCGAAACTTATTGGACCATCCCCCTTATACAGGGCATCCAGCCCAAAATGATCCTCACAATTGGGGGCAAATCTTTTAAATGTTCAACAGATACTGGGGCTGACAAGACAGTTCTAAGAAAGAGGAGATTCCCCCACAATGGAGGCTAGTTCCCAGACCCCCCCTACTGGGGGTGGGAGGACAAACGAACTCTAAGCAAATTGCTGACTGGGTCTCATGGGTGAATCCGGACGGTAACTCAGGCGAAGTATGCCCCTAGTGGTGCCAGGGCTCACAGCTAACCTCCTGGGCCAAGACATATTAGGAGAAACTCAGGCCTACATTACCACTAACCACAAGGCCTTACATGGGGGTTCATTGATGAGAGGGAATACCAACAACAATTTGGGGAAGGCCAATGTCACCAAAACTACCAGGGTGACCCCAACTTTAAAATCATAAGAGAGGATTTACCCCGACTTAATCCCCAGCTGCACCCCCAATCCTAAGGGCCGCTGCTCCCCCTGGGACACCCAAAATCAATTGGCTCCCAAGGCCACCCATTTGGGTGGAGCAGTGGCCTTTACCCTCTACAAAGCTAACACAACTATATATCCTTGTAAAACAACAAATAGAATTAGGACACCTCCAACAATCCATTAGTCTCTGGAACTCACCTGTATTCATAATTAAAAAGCCCAATGGAAACTGGAGGTTCTTTCAAGATTTGAGGCTAATTAACCAAAAAATGGTTCCCTTTGGGACACCTCAATGAGGCCTCCCATGGATTCCCGCCATTCCTAATTATCATCACCTGATTATCATTGATATTAAGGACTGCTTTTTATCTATCCCCCTCCATCCTGAAGATAGAGAAAGGTTTGCTTTCTCCCTCCCCTCACTTAACTTTAAAGGATCTGTTCAAAGGTTTGAATGGACTGTCCTTCCTCAGGGAATGGCTAATAGTCCCTCTATCTGTCAACACTTTTTGTCTAATATACTTGCCCCTTTAGACACTTGCCCCAACTTACTTGTATATACTTATATAAATGATATCATCTTGGGGTCCCCCTGTCCAGAGACCCTTCAACAAGCTTTTGATAACTGTCTACACCTCCTTGCCCAACATAATTTCCAAGTAGCTTCTGAGAAAATCCAAAATATTCCCCCCTTTAAAATTCTTGGGTCTATTCTCACCATTACATATTAGGGATACTTGCACCCTTACCCAACTTCAACAACTACTCAGGGAGATTAATTGGATGAGACCCTGGCTCCCCATCTCTACAGCTGAACTTACACCCCTCATTGACCTTTTAAAAGACCTTAACTTACAATCCTCTGTCCAACTATCCCCCAATCACCGGGAGGTACTTTCCAAGGTCCAACAAGCCATTAATTCCACCTCCCTAAAGAGATTTGACCCTAACCTACCTCTATTTTTATATATTTTCCCAAGTAAAACCCTCCTCATGGCTCTTCTAGCTCAGGAGGAAAAGCCTATTCATTGGATACACCTCTCAGTGGGGGGAGCCCCCCGCATTTACTCCTTAAATGACCAACTGGCTGATTGTATCATTAAGGGCAGGGAACTTTCAACTCGTCTGTTTGGGACTGACCCACATATGCTGGTCATCCCCTTTAGGCTCAATGATTTTTTATGGCTCCAAAGGAACCACACCAGGGTGGCACTGGCCATGGAAGGGTTTATTGGAAAAGTTGATTGTCATAATGGCCCCTATAAGTGGATGAATTCCTTTGGGAGATTAGATTGGCACCCCCCTCATCTATTCCTGTCTCGTCCTGATCCTCATGCCCCCACCATCTTCACTGACGGAGGCCAATGAGGCGCATCAATGGTGCTTTTCTCTTCAAAACCTCACTCAAATCAACCGGATCTATCTCTTACCCACGAGATCCAGGGTTCAGCCCAGTTTAAGGAGCTTTATGCGGTTGTCCTTGCTCTTAATAAGGTTCACACAACCTTTAATTTGTTTTCTGATAGCCTTTATGTTGTCAACCTCCTTCCTAACCTTGTTCATGCCCACATTAAGATGGATGACAACCCCATCACCCCCCTTATGATCCAAGCTCGATATCTTCTAAATAAAAGAATTAATCCCATATATATTCAACACTTGCGGGGACATCAGAGCTTGCCCAGACTCCTGACCTATGGTAACACTCTTGCTGATTCACTCGCTTCCAATCCTTCTGAGTGCTACACACTCTCAGAAGCTGCCTCTTGCCATCTCCTTACTCATACTAACTGGAGAGGCCTTCACCATCGTTTTCCCCAGGTTCCAATAAAAGACTTAAAAAAGATTATCAAAACTTGCAAGTCCTGCCTCCCTTTCTTACAGGTTCCCCCACTCCAGGAACCTGGAGTTAACCCCAGAGGCCTGAGAACCAATAATCTCTGGCAAACAGACGTCACCCATTATCCTGCCTTTGGGAAATTTAAATTCATCTTCATGTGTGTGGATACCTTCTTCCACACTTGCTGGGCCTCTGCACATACCGGCGAAAAGGCCAAGCATGCCATCAACCACTTTCTTCAATGTTTCGCTACCCTAGGTCTACCAGATCAAATAAAAACTGATAATGGGCCTTGCTTTATTAGTCAATCCCTAGCTAACTTCTTCCAAAAGTGGAACATTACCCACACCACGGGAATTCCACATAATCCTAAGGGTCAGGCCATAATCAAAAGGCATAATAACACCCTTAAGTCTCAACTAATAAAACAAAAAAGGGGGACACTCCCCCCTCATGATCAATTAAAAATGGCCCTATTTACATTAAATATTTTAAATTTTTCCAAAGGAGACCATTTCTCTCCTTTTCACAAACATTGGACCATCAGCACACCATACCTGACTCTCAAGGTCAGATGGACAGATCCCCTCACGGGGATAGGGAATATGGAAAGGCCATGACCCACTGATCACTACAGGGCGAGGATTTGGCTGTGTTTTTCCAACTGACGAGCCCAAATCAATTTGGGTCCCAGCCAGGGATCTGAAGCATTGCCCTCCCAATATTAACGAACACCCAGGGGACTCAACCTCCCCTGAGGAGCCTTCCCTTTCTGATCTCTTCCAGGAACCATAATAATCCACCCGACTCTGGAGCTCCTGCTCGTGGAAACGCACTCAAAACACAGACTGGCTTTGGGAACCCAAGTAAACACAATGCCCACCAGCACTCTGGAATCAGATCGACTCCCTTGCTGCAGTGGCTCTCCAAAAACACTGGTCTTATACCAGCCAATCAGGGACTCCCTTGCTGCAGCGGCTCTCCAAAAATACTGGTCTTGTGCCAGCCAATCAGGGACCGTCGGGGACAAAACAAACTTTTCTCTCTAATTTTTCTGCTCTTGACAGCTTGTAAACGTCCAAGTACAATACTTGCCAGTGCTAACCCTACTGCCCTTTTGGCCGATATTGGGTAAAGTCTATAAAGAAAGACACCCTAAGACAGGCCTTCTGGGATGGGTTTTTCCCCATAGAGACCATTGGCTGTGCGGGTATCCAGAGACGGGTAAGCTTCTGCAAAAAGGAGGGGAACAACCTAAGACAGGAGCCACACCCTGGTCTCCGGCTGATTTATTGGCCTTCAAACAAAATTAAAAGGGGGAATTGTTGTGCTCTGTGCAAAAGAAAAATTGCCGTACTGGATGCCATTATCCTTCTTTCTCCTCCCCCTTCATATTTCGCTCGCTCTGAGCAAGACGGGCTATGCGCTTACGCATTAGTGCTTCTTCCTCTCTCTTCCTCTCTCTCCCTCTGCACCTTCCCGGTAGGTGATAGATGACGTCACCAACATAACAGTCCCTCATTGGCTGGAATAAGCCAGTCTGCCACTTTACCATCGGTCCTTTAGCAGCCTGCTCTGGATATATCAGTCCATGTGTGTGAAAAACAAAGGGGAGAGAAAATTCAAAGTGCCATCCACGCTTGAGACTGAGCTCTTTTCTCCCCCGGCTGGAAAGAAAGGTCCTGGCGTTTGCTCCTTTGTTCCCGCCTCCCCAACCCATCCAGTTTCGGCTCCCATGAAACGGCCAAGTCGGTCTGGGTCATTTCGCTCATTGCCTGCCCCGGAACACTGCAGGGTGGGCAACAATAGCTCATGATAATCTCCATTTCCGTAGGAAAACTCTTGACCCTTTGGATTGTTTCCTTGGCAGTATAAAAGCTTTTTAGCTTTATGACATCCCATTCACTGATTTTTGACTTTACTTCCTTCACTTTAGGAGACATGTTGAGAAAGTATTTGCCTACTCCCAAATGCTGAAGTGTTGGACCTAGTTTGGCTTCCAAAGTTGCAAGGTAGCTGGTTTAATTCCTAGCTCCTAGATCCATTTTGATTTGATTCTCATGCAAGGAGAAAGATATGTGTCTAATTTCAACTTTCTCCAAGTAGCTGTCCAGTTTGTCCAACACCATTTGTTGAAGAGGCTGTCTCTCCTCCATGTAATATTTTGTTCCCCTTTGTCAAAAATCAGATGTT